>JALIZH010002668.1:0-14832 GCA_030522465.1 Rhipicephalus appendiculatus
AGCGACGACAATAACAAAAACATACGATCATGAAGCGGAAAGTTTTTTCTGACAGATAAGATTTCCCGTCCATACGGTACGTAAAAGTTTTCATTACTATCGACACTGGGCGCACATTCATAACTGCTATCTTCCGCAACTCATTCACTTCACAAAAGTGCTCCAGCGTTAGTCAATATGCATGGACGGTATGTAATTTAGCTTCGCCAGAATGTCTGCTGTAGTTCAGAAGAGACGGCAAAAGTTCCGTACAGTGCATCAAACTGTTGCTGGACTGCGCTTTGCGTAACTGACGATGGCTAGGCGGAAAAAATAATACGTTATCAAACAATCGCAGTGTTCGCCCATTCTGCGTCCGCAGTAGTCAAAGAGCAGCTTGACAGTTTCCAACACATGGACTGTGAGGCTCTTAATGGAACCCTGACACTAAATTTAGAATAAAATTTGACTCCTATATTGCTCTGCTGTGAGCACATAGGTGTAAACAGGTTAAGCACCAGTATCGTGTCACTTGTATTCTTGTTCAACCAGAGCCATTTTTCTTCAGCACATAAGTATCACGCCGAGGTATCAGCCACAAAACCAACCTAAAAGGTATTCAATTCGCGTTTCAAGTTCGTACAAGCGCCATATAAGAAAGAGGAGCTCCTAGCGACATGGTCATCCAGTGGGTTTGTTTTGCAAACTCGTACATCAGGGTTTTCGCCCAGGTCACCAGAGGTGGGTACGTGGTGAACAACACTGGTAGCGACACCTGGTTGATGCAGAGCCTGATCAGAGACGCACAAAATTAGCCCTGTAACGATCTACAAGCTTTACTGATGGCGTGTGAAGCATTGCGAGTCAGATTATTATGAACGCACTTATTTTGATGATTCTGTCTTGGCCAGAAAACTGACGCAACAGAAAAATAAAAGTTTTTATTTATTGTAGTTAGGCAAAACGCCACAAAATGTCGCTACCAGCTTCATTGCCGAAAAGAACGGAAGATTGGGCGACTTTGTAAGAAACGATGGAATAACTTCACAGTGGCGAAGAAGAAGGTCACAGTATTGTATTTTTTGCTAGCTCGTTTGCGGCTACCCCCCGACAACCGGGCACTTCGATGAGCTGTTTCTCATGGATCCTGTTCGTGCCTGCGAAAAGATGACGTGAGCTGGAAGTGTCTTATATATTCACTCGCCTAAAGTGTGAATTCAACAGTTGTAAGTTTGCGCAGGTGTCGTCGTTTCAGTCTTTCGTGTGCTGTGTTTTTTGCGAAATCCTTTGTTTCTGAAAGCTGTAGGTGAATTACGTCTTCTCTGGTAGTTTCTGTAGGCTACGTGAGTCTTTAAGCATGTATTTTACAGCGGAGTACGCCGAGGGCGAACGTGGTTTCCTAATATAACTGTAATTGTTGGCGTTTACCCTCCAAAAATCACAATATGATTATGAGGAACGCCGTAGTGGAGGAAGCTTAAGACATTTACACCACCTGAGGCTCTTTAAAGTGGAGCTAATTCTAAGTACACGGGACTTAAGCAGTTTCGTCACCATTCGTCCCCATTCCGGTCGGCAGTCGAGCACCGTAACCACTAGAACACCGCAGCGGGTCGATCGTGGTTTCCTCTTCAATGAATGCACCGGATCGTTTTAATGATTTGACAATCAACTGCTTCACTTTGGTGATTACATGCTGTTGTAAATTCCTCCCACAAAGCCCACAGCCTCTACGAAGTAAGCCTCCAAAGCATTAATATAACGCTCGTTCAGGCCTTTAGCTCGGGTTGCTTTTCTTCCGTGGTGGTTATATGGGAGGAGTAGAGCCATTGCTTTAAAAATCGCAGCCGTCGGCAAGATACGTGCAGTAAGTCCAGCTTTTCTAACTGGTGCTTATATTTTTCCTGGATTCTTCTTGAATTGGGGCTCCAGATCAGCGCCGTGGTTTGGTGATCGAATAAACAAGCGCTCGCATCATTCAACATAGCAGACGAAAGAGCACCGGGGCTGACGTCATGGCAGAAGGTCGCCAGTAAGTTGGTTCATATTTTCGGCCAATGGACGGTATTTGTTGAAGTGTAGGTAGAGTACACCACGGGGCTGCAATGTTCTCATCAATATCCAAACTGCTACCGGTTGTAACATAAAAGGTTATAATCGAACAATAATATATTTGTAGGGGTCTAAAGTCCCAAAACCACGGTATGATTAGGAGGCACGCCGTAGGGGAGGTCTTTGAAAATTTCGACCATATGGGGTTCTTTAATGTGCACCTGAATCTAAGTACACGGGCGTCGAGCATTTTCGCCTGCATCAAAAGTGCCGCCAGCATGGCCACACTTTCGTGTCAGCAGACGAGCACCTTCGTGTCAGCAGTCGAGCGCGTAGCCACTAGACCACCGTGGCCGGTAATAATTAAACGTTCAACTCCCACTGGGGTGAACGGGTTGCTTTCGCTTATAACGAGTGAGTAGCCACTCACTCGATAAGCGCAAGAAACCGTGGTTCACACATTTTTCGCCAACCCTCGGGTTACGCTGACTGATGCAATTACCTCCTCAAATTTACCGCTATAATCGCAGCTCACTCGCTGTGGAGCTCAACCACACTTCCCAAGAGCATAGGCGTGCGCATGAGCGGGGCGAGCGCCCACCTTGTACGCCTAATCATCGATAGGAGGCTTCATGCCCACCCCATAATTTGGCTTAGTCGGACCTGTGTCGTCGCTAGGTGAAGTGCAGGCTTATGAGCGAGAAGATTTTCGGCGATAATGGTGACCGCGGACACGTGATGTTGCACTCCAAGCACTGTTTACTTGCCACATTTATACTCGGAAAGCCAGGGACCAAAGGCAGGTCAATGTGAGAAGCACGTCATCCCTTCATTTTCAATTTTGCATCCATTCCGAAGCTTATAGTTGTCAGAGAGAGAGAGAGGGGGGGGCGCTGCGGTAAATCTCTGGTCTCTTTCCTCCTCCTCCTCCAAACAGATCCCCTGAGCACGCCTGAGAGCAACAGAGAGCTTCGTACCCAATGGTATGAATGTGTTTGTTTTGGTGATCTTAGGAACACTTTGACAGCATTCGCACTACGACCAGCCACATATGGCATCATCGTGGCATTGTGACCGACCTGACGCGAACACGTAGTCGTCTTCACTCTGTTCGACCCTAAGCAGTTGCGAGGGTACGTTCGCTAGAGCATGTTTCGATCAGGTCTCGAGGATTTTTGACGGCTTGATATTCCCCCATGGAAATTGACACCTAAGACTATTTACCTCGAACAAAGACGATGCATGGGGAAAAAAGCAAATAAAGGTGCACTCTCGTATCTAAATCATTTCTCTTCAACACCCCCTCCGTCAATATAATGTGGCCGACGCATTTGCGCAGCTGGGCGCGTTTCCGCAGCACCGTAACTTTGCACAGTGCTATTACCAGTGCACCGCTTAAAACTAATCGCAACCGGTGTCTTCGAAAGCAGTTGCCAACGTAACGCTTGCTTCGCAGAATCTTTCACGCGCACTTCATTCAACGCGGTCATGAAAATGGTGTGGGAGGTCCGACTTCACCGTTCGGCGTGAAGTCTTCTCGGTGACGCTGAGCGTCGACGTAGAAAGGTCAACACGCATATGTAGAAAGCCGGAGCGAAGTGCCTGGAACTGCACGGGCGGTATTCGCCGATGACACTTTGTTTGAGATAGGCCGCATCGGAGCATGCGCGGCCACCACTGATGCGCCAGCCCTGCATTGCCACTCCTTGTTCCTCACCGTTGCCGCACGAGTTGTGTTGGCCGTCAGAAGCGCTGTCAGTGCTGCAGCGCCCAAGAAAAAAAAAATGAAAATACAGGGAATCGCCCGTGTTCGCGCAAGCTAAGCCCCTAAGATTATACTAGTATGTCACACACATCGCCCAAGATTTTTTTTTCTAGCGACGCTTTTTATGATGTTAAGAATTAATAATAATAGTAACTGTAGGGGTTTTACGTACCAAAACAGTGATTTTTGAGGCACGCCGTTCTGGAGCACTCAAAAGCTTTCGGCTATCTGGCGTTCTTCAGCGTGGACCTAAATCTAAGTACACGGGCCCCGAGCCTCCATGAAAATGCCACCGTCGGGCTTCGATCCCGGAGACCTTCGGGTTAGCGGTCGAGCACCCTAACCAGTAGACCACCGTGGGCTTTCTTTTTCTATATTACTTTTTTTCAACAAACAGGGTTACACAGAACAAGTACAATAAGGTAAAATACATCAGCTATACTCCATCTCACAAATACCTTTGCAGCACTGCCGAAGCTACCAGGAGCATGCAGGCGGTATCCTTGCGCAGCACATAATATAGTTCCGGGATTAACTATTTCATTATCAACGAGGTGCAATAGCTTTACCTGTGCTTCTCTCAAGACGCATTACAGTGATACGTGGCACGTTAGTCCCGACGCGCATGCACTTCGCCATTTCTGAAATGATGCAGAGATTACCGGCTGGTAGCCGTAATGACCACCCTAACCGCGATGACGTACAGCAACATGGCAGCCCCCATACACCTCAGACCAACCACTTCCATCCGAATTTGTGCTTCTTACTGGTTCTCTGCCCGGACAGCAAGAAATAAAGGGTATAATCTGTTATCACTTAATCTCGTCTAACGCTGAGTGCAAAACATCAGGTATCTTTTTTCGCTATTATTCAGATCGCTTGGTTGTTCTGATACTGCTTAGGACTACCGAGGCGGTGCCGAGCCGGAAAAGTGGTTTGATGTTGACTGAGCAGATGTCGCTACAACATTACCGTCGGTGACGCGTTGACGATGCGAAGCACCCTGAATGTCTACATTGTTTTCTGTGCCAATAATTTGCTGTTCCACCCAAGAATGGTACGTTATTGCTGCTGAAAGTGCGTCAACCGCGCTGTCAAAAAAAGAACTCTGTCAAAACGCCAGTATGAACGCTACAATCAAAAAGAACCGCGTTCCTCACAAACGCCAGCGCACACGCCCTGTACAAGTGGGTTTCTGAACATAAAGGAATGGCGAGGTGGCGTGCTCGCAGAGGTTCTTGCGTTTTGTACTAACTGCAGGGAGTAAGTATCGACAAGGCAGGCAAGGCGACGCCAAAGAGACGACGAGCAGACGACGCGACGCGGATGAACACGTCTTGAGGGGGGCTTTCGCCTTTCCTATTGGCTAACAAGCCCTGCAGCTTCCACAGTGCTGCAAGGTACTTCTGAGATGGAGTATTGTCTAAAGCAGGGGTCTCAAACTCACCTCAGCCAACGGGCCGCAGTCACGCAATTAAGTTTCGCAAGGGCCGGGGCAGGGAAGAAGGTAGAAGTGAGGGGGGGGGGGGGGGTGAAGTCTGAAGAATTTGCCAGGAAATGTTTCCATTTGAAAAAAAAAAACTGTCCCATATCTCATATGCAGGTCATTTCTGAACGAGATTTGGTGCCCGGATTCCAAAAATATGTCGATATCAATCTCCAACATAACTAAAATCTGGGTGACAATACTGAAATATAATTTTTGATTCACGGTTACGTTTGAAAACAAGGTGAACACATGGGATACCTCACAAAGACATTGTCTTAAACCAGACATGCCTGTGTAGGTCACGAACATAGTTAATAAGAAAATAAAAACAAACGTGGGGCTAAGATAGTCATGTGCGGGCCGCGGGCCGCAACCGACAGCCTCGCGGGCCGCATGTGGCCCGCGGGTCGCGTGTTTGAGACCCCCTGGTCTAAAGCATCATGTAGGAATAAAAGGGCTTGAGTGAAGCCAATTCACCCAACATCGTAACCCATCCAGGAGTGTTTTCTGCATGTTTTACATATCTTTCAGATAGATCACACTTTCGATAAAGTAGTATCGCGCTGAGCACGCTATAGACCGCCGTGGCGGTTACAGATATCGGTGGCGGCGTTGTCGCGCGTGAGAAACCCGGTGGCGGAACGAATCCATTCTTCAAGCGGTCATAAATGCAGCTCAAGACAGTTAGCCGTTCGCATGCGTATTTTAATGAGACTTTTACCAATAAACTATCGTCGGCTGGCCGGCAATACGCAGTATGTATTATGGTTCGTTGATCGTTTATCGAGGTCAGTGGTCAGTTCACGCTGCCACATTTGGTTGTGCCAGGTTATGAAGGCATGATCTTCACGTTCCGGCGCAGGCACCGGAACATGGGTCACTAATCACGACGCCAAATGCGTTGTGACAGTTCGCATCCTACCTATGGTAAGAAAGAAAGAAAGGAAAGAAAGGAAGAGAGAATGAAAGAAAGAAAGAAGGAAAGAAAGAAAGGAAGAGAGAATGAAAGAAAGAAAGAAGGAAAGAAAGAAAGAAAGAAAAGAAGAAAGAAAGGAAGAAAGAAAGAAAGAAAGAAAGAAAGAAAGAAAGAAAGAAAGAAAGAAAGAAAGAAAGAAAGAAAGAAAGAAAGAAAGAAAGAAAGAAAGAAAGAAAGAAAGAAAGAAAGGGACGCACACGCTTGCAACAACTTTAGCGAAAGGAATTGTCTCCTTAACATTTTATTTTATTTTTGCGGCGCTGCACTGTCGACAGTGATTTTTGCCGACCAAAACATTTTTTCTGGCCGCGGAGATAGACAAGGAAAAAAAATGCAAGCCAAGCACCTCATTGGGGCCGCGCGTGCTCAGATGTAGCTTATGTCATACCACGTGGTAGAGTCTGTAAATGTGCAGCCCTGAGAGCGACGTTTTCGGGGCAGCACGGGCGAGATCTACTAACACACAAAGACACACACGGGCGCGCGCTCTTCATTGTAGGGCGTAACTTGCCTTTGAATGAAAATGACCACCTCAACGCTAGGTCCCGTGAAAGGGGGGAAGTGGAGAACAAATATGAATCCAGCGTAAGCGAGACTGCTGCATCAGGGATATTTAGACTAAAATTAATTTTGGATATCCAGGGCATTTGCAATGTTGCCCTTGGCAAAAACATGTGAGCAATTGCGCACTGCAATACGTTGTGCCGTCCTAAAAATAAGCACAGTAACTTGTCAGTTGGAAAAGTTAGTCAAATGTCAGCATGGAGAGATGAGTAGTGCCAACACCTAGAGATTGATGCTTGAGTTCTTGCAGCACACTTTGTCGTGTATATTACATAAAGAGTCTCGTATGAAAACCGCCAAGCTAATACTTTAGAACGAGCAATAATTTCTGGGGTTTTAGGGAGTTTTAACCGCGATATGATTATGAGGTACTCCGTAGTGCAGGGCTCCGAAATATTCGTCATTCCGCTCTTCCTTAACGTGCGTTGACTTCCCATGGTACAGAGGCCTCCAGCATTTCGCCTCCATGCAAATGCAACCACCGCGGCTGGGGTCGAACTAGCCACTTTCAGGTACTAAGCAGTCACGCACCGAAACCAATTTACCATACTAGCGATAGGCGGCCAATGTAATGTGTCAAATTAATCTGAGTATTTGCTAATTTTGTAGCTGCAACGGAGAGTGAGTCGCTTAAAATTTTCCAACACACGGAGTACCAGGAATTCGCACTTAAAACTATTTTGTCAGTTTTTTTTAATCGCGTGAGCAGGACAAGTACAACAGTGCAACATGTGTGAACATTGTGCACTTTCGGTATGTTGTCGGTATGAAGAGATGCTTTAGAGTACACTTTTTATTTGCATACTCGCCTTTGTGTTTGATTGCACATGCGCTTCATTATGCAAGAGTTATTACACACATGACATGAGTGCCGCTATATTTTTTGTTTTATGCATGAAACTTTTTGTGTATTGTTCTGCAATTACCCCCCCGCCCCCCTATGTAATGCCCAACGGGCCTTCAGGGTAAATAAAGGGGGAAAAAAAAAGAAAGGGTAGTGCTGCAGTCGGAAACACGGAAGAGTTTGAGTCACTTGGGCGCAGTGGCGGATCCAGAGGGGGGGGGATAAGGGCGATCGCCCTCTTCCAAAGCCTGTGTCAGCACCCCGCCCTCTCTCTTCAGTGCTTGCTGTCCAACTCCTATCATGAATTAGGACAAATGAGTGGGACCACTGTGAGCACACATTAGCAGTATTTATGCTGTGATGGGGTTTTTGTGCTAGCCAGACAAAAAATCATGACCCCGGCCCCCTGTCCGGCGTTACTTCAAGCGACCGCCCCCCCCCCCCCCACCTCCCTAAAATGAGTGGCTGGATCCGCCCCTGCTTCTGGGCAACAATAGCCCCAGTTGTGACCTACTTTGGCATGCATTCTATTTGCTTGCTCTACTTATTTATCGACGTGTACTGCAGTTTTACATAGGGCTATTGGAGGAGTCGGAACGTTATACAGTGCTAGTGAGGCCACAAAAAGAGGCATCTGCACAAGAACAGTGCCATTGACAACGTCACTTGGAAACATTTGTAGTCCTGTGTTGACATCCGCGTCAAAGTGGCTCGCAATCGGAGCGGACTGGAGTCTTCTCTGGAGTTGACGAAATGAATCTTGTTGTCCTTCCCATCAAACGAATGAGACGCCGCCGTGCGTCAGCCAAGTCAAGGGCTTTGTGTGCTGCGAAAAAACCGCCAGGCCTGCGCGGAACGCGCAGCACAGCCACAGCGAAAGCTGGGAGAGCGGCCTTTTTAGAGCATTTTTTAAACACTCTTGGGGCAACTAATACAAGCGCACTTGCATGGTACCCACTACGCCATAAATCACAATTTTTGTGTAGTGGGGAAGCGTCTACTATGCCATTATTTGTCATTCTTCAGAAAAGCACTGTACCCGCTACACTCTTGCAACGCATCATGTGCCCTTTGTTGATGCTGTGGCTGACGACGATGAAGAATTTTGCCTGAGGCTTTTGTAATCGGTTGGAGCATTGAACGCCCCCCCTCGTTACGCAATTCGCATTGTGTGACGCCTGGTTCTTGCTTTACTGTTCTAAAACGCTTTACAACACACGTTAACGCGATTCCTTATCCGACATGAAGCCTGCATAGGTTCAGTTTGCACTACAGTTTCAAGCAGCGGCGTAGCTCAGTGGTAGAGTGCTGGGCTGCAACGCAGATGACCCGGGTTCGATTCCCATTCTCTCATAGGTGTTTTTCCTTTATTTGGTGTTTTTTTCTTATTTCGTGCGATATTGATTACGGACAACGGCGGCGGCGGACAACTACGGCGCAGGAACGACCCTTGTTGTGATCTCATAACAGCTTTCGCTGTGAAAAATTAAGTTGCAGTAGTAAGAGGAAAGAGACACAAAACAGAATTCGCTTACTTGTGGCCATCTGGATATTGGCAGCAGCTGTGGTTTTCTCAGGATTAAAGAATTTGTGAATTACGACGTTGCCAAGAAAGTTCAGTTCGTTCTAGGTGATGGCGCATTTTTTAGGTTTAAAGGAGGCAGCAGCTTCGCGAATCGTCCGAATTAGTACGGTATGTGATTGTTTGAAGTCATCTTCAAACGCCAACACGGCTAGATAATCTCAACAAGCCAGGCATGACTAGTACCTGAACATCACAAGCCATAGGAAATCCCTTTGAGATCATACAGGCCTATTCGTATCAACGGTCTTCTGACGGGTGCGTTCTTTAATGGAAACCTGGCAGCAGCCACTGAGACGGTGTATGAAGGAAAAGCAGCAGGCGGGTTGGTGACGATAACAAGACTGATCTTGCCAGAGGGAAGAAACACACCCCATTTTTGTAGCGTTTTTACTTTTGTGACAATGTGGTTAAAAGCCTATAGCTGTCGTTTTTTTTCTGACAACACCGCCGGTGACGCCACCAAAATGATAGTTATACCACGGCCGCGTGATGAAAAAAAAGGTACGGCCTATTGCTTGCCGCCGAAGCGGCGTCTCGGGCCTAGTTCACCTCGCCCCTGCTCTGGCGCCTCCGCTCGTCCCACGGAGAAGCGCTTCCACATGATTTGGTTGGCGCGACCGTGACTATAATCAGGCCGTAAATAACGCGTTTTGTAGTTGCACATCACAGGTTGAATATTGAAGTCGTTATTAGAAGGGCCCATTACACCACATATGTGAAAAGTTTGCCCTAGGAGTGCCAGTCTTTCGTAGAGTGGGCCTCCATACTTACCATGAATGCTGTCCGTTTGATTCACCTTAAATGAAAAGTATCACTGATCGCGTTAATGGGGAGGCAATCTATTGTATATCAGCTTTTGGGACAAGCGAGCGAAGACGACGAGAACGAAGTGGCGCTACCGAGGACTCGGATAACAACAACAACAACGACTCTGAGCTCGTGAGCAGGCTACCCGCATTTCAGTGTTCTAAGAAGACAATAAAGGGATGTTATAATGCTGGCGACGAGGGAACAAGACCCCGCGAGGCAAGTCGACGTTGAAGACGATGCCCAAAGGCAAGATACCAGAACTTGTGCCTGGTACCGACTGGTCGTCATGGGTAGAGCGCCTAGAGTTCTACTATGAAGCCAACGACATAGTGTAATCCTCCATGAAGCGAGCGGTGCTTCTCACGCTTTGCGGTGAGCAAACCTACGAAACGCTGAGGGCCCTGGCGGCCCCAAAGAAGCCTTCCGAGGTGGACTTCGTGGACATCATCAAGCTATTGACCCAGCACTTCGACCCCAGGCCGTCTGAGTTACTTGGCCGTTATCGTTTTCAGAAACGAGACCAGCTTCCTAACGAATCCGTCAAAGACTATGTGACAGCTCTGCGAACTTTGGCAAAGGACTGCAACTTTGACAGCGCAGATTCCACGATGGCGGAACGGGAGGCGTCTGGCGGTAGCACGGAGGTCCAGTCTCAAGCAGGGAATACAAGGCTACCGTTGGACGTGATGCTGCGAGACAGACTGGTATGTGGAATCCACGATTCTCATCTTCAGCAATGGTTGCTAGCTGAGGATAAGCTAACGTTTAAGAAAGCCTACGAACTCGTGTTGACGGCTGAATCAGCAAGAGACCAGCAGAGGCAGATACAAGGCAGTCAGCAACAGGCTGACACTTTCGCTGTAAATCGTCAGAATGTTCGTGAGGGCATTACAAGCAAGCCGCCTCAGTGCTTCCGATGTCTAGCAGATCATAAGGCCGAGAAGTGTTTTTTCAAAAAGGCTACGTGTAACATCTGCCGCAAGAAGGGCCACATCGCCAAAGCTTGTCTCTCTAAAAAGGCTAAGGCACAGAAGTACCAAGGAAGCCATTGTTTAGAAGACAAAAACGAGGTGTTCGATGAACAGGACGACTGCCTCTTAACTGTTTTTCACACGAGACCACAGATGAAAACCACACCAAGGTTCGTCGTGACAGTCCGACTTTCTGGTCGGCCACTCGAGATGGAAGTCGACTCGGGAGCGGCGTTCTCTATAATAAGTGGAGCGACTTTTGCTCGCGTTTGGCCTCAGGATGCCCCGGTGTTAAGAGAACGCAAGCTTGCTCTACGGACATGGTCGGGAGAATGTGTAGACATCATGGGCTCCATGCTCATCGAGGTTTCGTTCAAAAACATCAAAGCACAGCTACCTTTGCTCGTGGCTGGAGGAGTTGGAGCCAGCTTGTTAGGAAGAAATTGGTTTGAAAAACTGGGAATTACGATGCATGGGGTGAACAATCTCACGGGAACAACCATTGAAGGTACCTTAGCCAAGTTCTCTGCGGTGTTCGACGGCGATCTCACTGGACATTCAGGCCCACCTGTACGCATCGACCTGGCTGAAGACGCGACACCCAAGTTTCTGAAATGCCGGCAAGTGCCATTTGCTTTACGCGATGCCGTCTGTCGAGAACTCGACAAGCTCCAGGCCCAAGGCATAATCGAGTCCATCGCCGCTTCGGACTTGGCTACGCCCGTTGTGTGGTGAGGAAGAAGACTGGATCTTTGCGATTGTGCGGGGACTACAGAAGCACAGTGAATGCGAGCATCAAGCCCACAGCGTATCCTCTGCCAACGGCAGCTGAGTTGCTGGCAACTCTTCGGGGTGGACAGATATTCTCCAAGACTGATTTAACACAGGCTTATTAACAACTGCATGTCGACAAGGCCACTTCAGAGATGCTGACCATCAATACAATTAAATGCTTGTACGCAGTGAAGCGGCTACCATTCGGCGTTTCAGCATCGCCATCTATATTCCAACGCTTCATGGATACCCTACTCGCTGGATTGACCGGAGTTCGCGCCTATTTGGACGACATCCTCATCATGGGAGCGTCGAATAAAGAGCATTTAGATCGCCTGGAAGCAGTTCTGCAGCGTTTGCAACAAGCAGACTTTAAAGCTTAAAAGCAAAAGTGCATATTTGGTGCACGTGAAGTGCAGTTCCTGGGATACAAAGTGAGCTATATGGGAGTTAAGCCAACGTCTGAAAAGGTTGAAGCCATAACGAGTGCACCAGACCCAACAAACAAGTCGGAACTACAATGTTTTTTAGGAATGATAAGCTTTTACAGTCCGTTCCTCCGCGACAAGGCATCCATTGTCGAACCTCTACATCGTTTATTGGACAAAGAAGCTAAGTGGCGATGGGAAGCCCCGCACAAGGCTGCTTTCAACAGACTTAAGGACGCGCTGCGTGAATGTACGGTTCTTGCGCATTATGACGACTCTCGTCCGCTGATGCTGAGCTGCGATGCTTCGCCTTATGGTTTAGGAGCAGTACTTGCACAGCTGGACGGAAACGGACAAGAAATACCAGTAGCGTTTGCATCAAGAACCCTCGGAAAATGTGAGAGAAATTATTCTCAGCTTGACAGGGAAGGGCTTGCAATTTTGTTTGGAGTCGCGCACTTTCACCAGTATATTGCTGGTCGGCATGTACTCATCGTGACTGACCATAAGCCGCTTCTTGGAATCATGTGTCCTAGGAAACAGATTCAGCAACTTTTATCACCGCGAATGCTTCGTTGGTGCTTGATTTCGACCGCCTATGACTACGAGTTGGTGTACCGAGAAGGGAAAAAAGACACCAGAATGCAGATGCGCTCGGTAGACTTCCTCTGGCTTCCAATGTCGATGAACCGGCGGCACCGGGGGATGTGCTGATGATTGAAGGGTTGCGGAAACCACCACTGACGGCTGAGAAGATAGCCAGACTGACAGTGGAAGACCCCACGCTTTCTCAAGTTCACCACGGGCGACAAACCGGATCAACGGCATCATGGCAGGCCGCAAGTTTCCAACCGTACAAGAGTCGGGTACAAGAACGCTCCACGCACCGTGGTTGTGTATTATGGGGCACACGAGTCGTGATTCCAACCGAAGCAACAGAGGAAGCTTTGACTCTTCTTCATGCTAATCACCCGGGAATAACCACGATGAAACGTTTCGCTCGCAGTCACCTGTGGTGGCTTGGGTTGGACGCCGACATAGAGTCAAAGGTGCGATCATGCGAGACGTGTCAAATGCACAGCCGTCTTCCTTCCGCTGTTGCGATTCCGGAATGGCCCCGTCCAAGTGAACCATGGAAGGTCGTTCATGTTGACTTCGCAGGGCCGGTGAACAATAAGAGCTTTTTAATCGAAGTGGATGCTTTCTCCAAGTGGTTAGAAGTAAGACAAGTGCCATCACAGTCTACTTCCGCTGCAACGGATGTGCTACGGTCACTGTTCGCCACTTTTGGCATACCGCAAGTGATAGTTTCCGATAACGGAACAGCGTTCGTTTCGTCCGAAATGCAACACTTCTTCAAACTGAACATGATCAAGCACATAACATCAGCCCCATATCACCCCGCTACAAATGGGCAAGCGGAACGTATGGTGGCAGAAGTGAAAATGGCTCTCAAGAAACTGACTCAGGGAAGCCTTTCCTGCCGGCTATCGCGATTTTTATTCAAGCAGCATACGACACCGCACACTACAGCGCAGAAAACGCCTGCAGAACTAATGTTTGGAAGGCAGCTGCCGTCCCACCTGGATGCGCTACACCCGCGGAAACTTACTCAAAAGGGGGAAGGTGGATGACGTGGATGACATCGCAGAACATTATGCGCCAGGCGACAAGGTGTGGATTAAGAATTTTCTCAACAACCCCGCATGGCTACCCGCTGTAGTAGTTGAAGAATGCGGCAAAAGGTCGTTTGTAACCATGACCCAAGATGGCAGGAAGCACAGGCGTCATGTGGATCATATGAAGAGAAGGTACACGGGGATTGCAACCACCGTTCAAGAATCACCCTATTATTCTTGGCCAGAAGACGAGTCGCACGAAGACAACTTCTGCCCTACAAGTCTAAGTTCAGGTGCCGAGTGTGAGACAGAAGATGCGCCCGCAGCTTTTGATTCGTCTCCTAATGCGTACGCGGATTCGGCCTCTGAAGCAGGGACGCAGGAATGAACGCAGCCCACACAACGCTCGCAACCCGTTCCAGCAGCCGCTATGGTCGTATTCTGAAGACGCCAGAGCGACTGGCCATTTGAAGATTCCGTCATCGAATTGACTTCAAGTGTTATTAAGGGTCACTAGAGGGGGGGAAGTATTGTATATCAGCTTTTGGGACAAGCGAGCGAAGACGAGGAGAACGAAGTGGCGCTACCGAGGACTCTGAGCTCGTGACCAGGCTACCCGGATTTCAGTGTTCTAAGAAGACAATAAAGGGATGTTATAATACAATCGCTGGGCAGATTCAAAGGGCTGACGTATCGGCCCACCGAAGCGCATCCCGAAATCACAGACAATTTAAATGTACGTCCATTTAGTGCACCAGCGAAGGACGGCTGCGGTCCAGATAACAAGCTAGAGTCAAGAGTTGACAACATAAAGAAAATGTATTCTCAGCTAAGGTAGTACAAGCATTACACAAACTTGCACACTCAGCGATATCTATTACAACTCACAACATCCCTTCGATGGCGTTTAAAACAACGGGAATAAAGTTACCGCGCTACAAGTGCCATGCTATCCATTAGAAGCTATCCAAGAACA
>JALIZH010002670.1:0-7500 GCA_030522465.1 Rhipicephalus appendiculatus
GAATTATGTAACGAGAACGGCCACCTACACCTTCACGGGCCGGCCCACCACCCTCCCATAATATAGTACGTATACCGATAAAGCATTCACATTTGCTAAAAAAAAAAAAAAAAAAAAAAAAAAAAAAAAAAAAAAAAAAAAAAAGGTTTAAAATCATTCCTTGCTTCTGTCACCGACAAGACAAACACGTTGCTGCAAGTGCATTCACTGCTACTTAAGGTCTGCGTTCTACCTACCGCTGATGAAGGCCGGAAGCTGTGTTTCGCGATCGCCCAGCAACAAACTATACGACAAGCAGTACAACTATAGTAACAAGTGTTATGAGGCAGGCGCGGTTAGCGAGCTCCAAAATTGCGTCTAGTATATATTATCTATGTCGTGAAACTTCTCGAAACAAGAAGACGGCGTGATCGGGTGTGTACCATCAACGTCTTTAAAATTCTACGCAAAAGTGAAAAAAACGAACGAACAAACAAACAAACAAACAAACAAACAAACAAATAAAACAAGTACTCAGGAGGTTAAAAAAGAGCAAGGAATCTGGCTAAGCTGGAAAAACGCCTTGTGAGGTATACTCAATACGCCTTGCCAGGAAACTGATCGCTCAGAGCTCCTTTAGCGGTGCAACGGACGATCCTTTCCCGCAGAGCTCCCTCGATAAACTTGGTTATACACTAATCCCCTAAATGTGGCACTTTACCTCACGAAATGGCGTCGTCGAGTAACCCCCGGCGACACTTCTGGAAGACAGGACAATCCCGTCGTGAAGTAATAACCATAACAACGATATTGAAAAACAAAAAAGAAGCACCGCTGCAGCAAGCGCTCCCCAAGACAAGCTCCCCAAGAACCATGAGGTTCGGAAGAAAATCGACCGCTTTGCAATCCGAGCACGCGGCAAGCTCTGAGGAGCCCCACCCGGGTAAAGCGCCAGACGTATATGAGAATGCATGAGATAAAACAAACACTGATAGCCAAGCAAACCATTGAGATAGCATAAGGGTGTAGGTGAGCCTGAAACACCCAGTGGGTAGTAGACGTTGCGGACGACGTCGCCTTACGGCGAAACGAGGAGGGGGGGGGTGCTTTGCACAAGCTGAGGCTTGGGTCTTCAACTATTGTTCCACCACGGGTTCCACAACCACTCCCGGCAGCACGATATATAGATACATATATATATAAAAGCTATCGAACCGTGCCACAGAAAAGGCGGGATTCCTTCTTCTGAGATTCTCTCCTCCCCCCTTACAATGCTGCAGCTTCTTTTTTTTGAATTTTTTGTAAGACAAACAGGGTGGATGGCCTTCCCTCTCTCGCCTTATTTTTCACCATTTTTGCTGGCAGCTGCATTGTTTCAAGGCTGGGGGATGCCTACTCCCGAAATCCTTAAGCATCTTTCTTTTCATCGCTGCTTCGACAAAGCCTTTGTCGCTTGAAGAAAAATAAAAATAGATGTCCTCACTAAAGTTAAAAACACTAAAATAAGGAAATCAGGCAGGAACCTCGGCAGCAGAGCGTAGAAACATTGCCGGCTTTGGTGCGGGCTGAGGGCGAAAAACGCGAGGAAGACCGCCTTTGAAAAAAAAGGGACGGTGCAAGCCGGTGCAAGGGGAGCACGTGGAGCGGACGCTCAGAGGAAAGATAGAGGAAGAAAGAAAAAAAAATTACATAAAACGAAGAGATGTTAATACGGAGGTAATCAGTAGGCATCAAAGCGAGGAAAAAAAAGAAGGCTATTTTGAGGGCCTCGGCCTTTGCGATTGTATAAGTTTTTAGCGTGGCAAACTAAGCGTGAAACAAAAGAGCGTTGTCACCCAGCACAAGCCTTGAGCACGCTCAAAGTACGCAGACAACGCGAAAAAAAAAAAACGTCTCGTTATATATAAAGCCGTGAAAAACCCAACGGGTGGGAAGGGATGCCTTTTGCGTGTTTGCTTCGGTGTTTTTAAGCCTTGTTAAGCTTTTTCCCGCAGTTTCGCGACACCAAAGGTGGCGAAGAAGGAAAAGATCGTAATACGCATACGCATTCCCCGAGGCACCGAATGGGCGGAGCCGTGAAAGATTTTTTTTTATTATTTTTCGGCAATTTGTGTTTCGTTTCCGTTCTTTTCAGGCGAGAACAGATTCGTCTTGCATGGGCCACCACGCGAGAGCCCGTTTAAAATTGAATCGTCTGTGTGACACGGGCGCTTTGAGGGGAGCATGCAGGCTGGGACCCTCGCCCGTGATGCAATTACCGTCAACAGAAGTGAACGCGGCGCCCACGGAAGTAAACTGCGAGCACGAGGCTGCGTCGGAAATGAATAAAATAACAACAACAAGAAACACAAATGAAACGAACGAAGCGGCGATTCGCGTGAACCGGGAAAAAAAAAGTAGAAATACGCGCTTTTCGACAATAGGAGCGAAAAGCGGCGCTGTCCGGCAATACGGGGCGCGAACAAAAGAAGGTTTCGGCTGACGAATGGTCGCTTCGGGAACGTCAGCAGTCACACAGACATCGTTCTTTCTTAGCAAATTTTTTTTTCTCGCTACACTCCCAGTACAGAGCGAATTGGTACAGCCTCGCTCATGCAATATGCAAGTTGAAAAGGCGAAGTTCCGAAACAAAAGAAAGGAGAACTGATACTTTTTTTTTGTTTTATTGCTACGGTCATGTGACTTTGAACAACTTCCGCAGATAGTTCCTACAATGTGAGCAAAGCAGAGAACACGGGAGTAGGTATTTGTCTTTTGTGCGTTTTCCAGCGTATGCGAAGCCTTACGGAACATCTGAATTTGTACGTCTACAATTTTGTACGTGTACAAATGAACATATCTTACTCATCTGACATCTTGTTCAAATATTTGTGACTCGTGTGCTGTTGGATTGTACTGTGTTATCTCGCATTCTGCTCTATGACATATTTTGGGCCATCTCTTTTTATTTTGTTTCTTTTTAGTATTGTATATCTCGTTTGCAGGTATAACGTGGCAGCAGAAAGCACAGGACCGGGCTTGACTGGCGGAACATGGGAGAGGCATTTTCCCTGCAGTGGGCGCAGTCAGACAGATGATGATGGTGATTTCGTTTGCTAAGCCAGAAAGGAGTATCCGGTGCCACCATAAAGGCGCCAACCTCCCCTATTCATAATTTTAGTAATAAAAACAACGAGCGTTGAATCTTGCGTCCATTGATTTTTCGCGAAGTTCAAAACTAACGGCCTTTTTATGCCGTTGACCAATGGACTCAGTCTGGTCAAATCGAGAAAAGTTAGTTCGCATGAAGTTCGTGCCCATTGCAAGTTGAATGGGAGTCGACAGCTGCGCTCTGCTCTGAAAAGTTTCGTTCCGTTTCGTCCCGGTTTTGGTCTTAATGGTCCATACAGTCATACTGCTCATTATCCTTTCCCTCGTCTTAATGCACAACTCTATTTATACTCGAGATCTTAAGTTGTGATTGATGGCTCGGAATGTCATTTATGTATTGGATCACTCACTTTCGTTTCGTGAGATTACGTCCTCGTGATGTAAATGGAAACATCGATCCGACTGTCATTATTAGAGAGAAATATGCCCCTCAACAAATATTAATGAGTCAGGTTGACTAATCAGGCTTTTAATAGTTTTTATTTATTATTTTGAATCCTTTGTTAACCATATACGTCATAACATTGCGGAAATTTCGTTCAAAGAATTATGAGGCTATTTAAAATATAAATACAATATTTATATAAATAATATATAAAAGGTAATATAAATGATAACTAGGTTGAATCATGAAGAATCGTAAGTACCATAAGCAACACACGGCAGACATAATACACAGTGATGTTTGCGCATAATTTTGAACCAGGTTGTTTTCTTTGGCGTCTATTAAAAGACTGAATGGGCTATGGCGGTTTTATTTGTTCTTTGACTAACGCTGCTGCCTTTCTATCCTTTAATACCACGCAAATCATTCTCAGTTCTGAAAATGATTGGCACTGAAGTCATAATATCCCTCTCAAATTTAATTTTTGTCCCCCAAGTTTGTGACCAGTACGTTGATGTGATCGTGCTCTTCGGCGCAAGGACCAGGTGTGCCTGATAAAGCACCATGATTGCTGACCGGTGAGTTACGATGATCGAATGCTATGTGTACGGCTCTAAGGTGGCCATAAAATCAAATCGGTGTACGCAAGCGTAAGGCATCTGTAGCATTAAACTATGAACTAAAACTTTTCAATAAAATTCTCTGCAAGAAGAAGTTCTTCGTATCAATAAAGTTCTCTGCATCTGTATCTGTATGTCAGCTGCACGCTGCGTGGTCTACGGGTGTTTAATCTACGACAAATGATCATGACATCGAAAAGCGCAAGTATTAAAGTAGCCTGGATGTCTCGTGAGGGCCGTTGAGTCCAAGGAATAGGAGGCAAGTACTTTCTTTTAATGCAATCTCCGCAACAAATACGCTGACACTTATGTGGCGTTGGCACTGCGCAATAGTCACATACGTTTACAAAGGCCCGTGGTCCTTTTTATTCTTCTTCTTGTGCTCCTTTCTCTCTGTCTCTCTCATCTTTCTACTGCCCTTTCCATTTTCCCCCAGCGTAGGGTAGCCAACCGGACTGCTGTCTGGTTAACCTCCCTGCCTTCTCCGTATTGTATTCCTTCCTTCCTTCCTTTAATTTCCGCAGCAGCAATAGCCCCATATGAGAAAATATTAGAAATGGTTCAAACATTGTTCTTATTAGAGCACACGGTAAACCGATCGTCATGATTTGGAAATGCCTGGCGCTCGCACGCTCTCCAGCCCTTCCATATTTTCTCTCCCTGTTTCTCCCTGTTCCTCTAATATATATATATATATATATATATATATATATATATATATATATATATATATATTCTCTCATGCCGCCTTGGCTATTCTACAAGTTTATTCTCGCGAGAACCTCCCTCTTCCTTCCAGGGCATTTATCACTTACACGGTGATCCTCCCGGGCGAAAGTGCAGTTCTCGAGTCTCGCAAGCGATGTGCGCAGGAGCCTGAAGAATTCAAAGGAAAAAAAAAAAGAGAGAAAGAAACAGGACGCCATATAAGCAGGAGTGTGGAGGGGATGCCCGCTTTCGCGCCATGCCAGTTTATTGAGGTGCTTTCGGCGGCTTCTCCACGGGATCCCGGAGCGTTGGTGGGTGAGAGGAGAGAGGGATCCTCCCTTTGGCGGTGAGATAAGGGGCCCGTTTAAAGCGACCGCGATGCCGAGACGGCAACTACCATTATCCGCAAACGCACCCGCTAAAATTTTTGTTGTCTTATTTAGAATAACCAAAAAAAAAAAAAAACATGCTCAGCAGTACCTTGTAAGACCTCACTGCGGTATTCGGTACGAGCAACCGCATATGTGGAGGGAGCCTTAGTGATAGCACCTGCGAGGCTTGAATGTGTTCCGCAAAGCCAGAGTTTTGGAAACTCGTGGGTTCCATGCCAAGGTGTGGCTTCGGCATTAAGAATTGAATATCAGGAATGCAAATTAAGTTTATTCGACTTTCTCCCCCATGACCAGTTCGCGTTCCATGTATAGAGCATAACTTTGCGCAAATCCGTGCGTTGCCTTCGAAGCACTACGAATTAAAGGATGCGAGAAACCCGAATAATATTTCTTTGAGTTTTGCTCTCCTTGAATTAGTTGTACGCGCGTGATGCTAATGGTGCCTCGTATCGGCGGAAACCAGGCGATTTTCGAAGTATGAGTGGCTCCGGAGTTCGGTTTGAATATGTTCGGGATATACGTAAAAAAATTAGAGGAAATTTAGTTTTGGAAGCCGAAGAAATGGCGCGGTCGTAGGAAAGCCAATAGCGCACGACATAGATAGGGCATATTTTCGTTCCATATTCTTTATAAATTTCACTGAGACATCTAGTTCAATATCGCTCGTATTAAAACAAACTTTTAGACCACCACGACGCGCAGGGAGGTACAGGTTACCGTGCCATTAATTCACCTTTGAAGCTCACAAAATTTTTAGAAGTCAGACAGCTTGCAGGATGCCCTTCTGTTAATAAATCGGAATGGTACATACGTGTACTGGTTTCATTATATTGTTTAATAAAAAAACATCTGCACTTTACTTATTGCTATATTGATAAATTCCCGCAGGTCACACTTTTAATTCTGTCATACTATTTATTTGGTTATCTTTAAGCTCGATGGATGAGGTTCCTCTGAAGGATTAGACGGCTTTTATTAATTGTCATCGCCTTCGCCATATGATGGTTGATCCAAACCAGCTCATCCAAACTTCATGTCGGCGACACGCTTTAACAATCATACATAAAATGAGCTTCATGCTGAGCTGCTAACTAGCTAAGCGGTAAGTAAACAAACCTTATGTAATGTCGCATATGCATCCGACGTTAACTGTGATTCAAAAAGTTCTGGCGTCACTGGGTGTACTCGCGACTAAATGTGCGCATGTTAACCTTCCGTTCTCAGAACGCTTTCATTTGCGATTTTTTTTTTTGTGCTTTGAAAGGTTTCCATTTCTCGTTATTTCCGTGGTGCGTACAGTGCTTCTTCGGAAAATCGTAATTAAGATGTGAACTTACTCGAAGACATTCGAAATGATAACCAATCAACAGATGCCTTTAAACAAAGTAAAAACACTGCACATAATGCAACAGAATTCTGACTAACGATTGTATATAGTATATATAGTATCAACTGCGATTGTCACTAGGTACTTAGGATGCTTCTTAACTAAATCACAAATAACGAGCAGCCTCTATGACCTTTCTGGTAGATTCGCTCGCTTCGTTTCTTTATAAGGCGTAGTACAGAAACTGCATTGTCTGTAAATGAGACATAACGCATTAGAACAGACAAGTATCCGGCTGATGTTCCCTAACAACGGGTTCTGGCGGTGGAGATAACGCCTGTTTTCTGGTGACCCATTTATTTTACGGTGATATGACCCGTAAATAACCAACGAATGCCCTTCTTCTTCTAAAAAAAAATGAAGAAAAAAGACATGTCACGAGATCAGTTGGCACCAACCCTAGACAAAATAAAAAAGGACGAAAAGTAAAGGAGCCAGTTCGAGGACGTTTCTTCTAGAAAACGCAAGAGGCGGCCAGCAATGAACCGCACAAGACAACACAGACGCGAGACGTTGAGTGCCGCCGCCAGCAAATGGCTGCTCATCAGACAGCTGGCGAGTAGTCGAAGGCGCCACAGAAGAATCACTCTATACGCTTCCTCGCTTGCGAGATGCTCTCGTTCTCAAGAAAGTGGCGCGCTCGGTGTATACTTCGCGCGTGAAAAATACACTGCGTTTCGCGCATATCGACGCGGGCACGCGCGTGCGCCTTCCGAACAACGTGGCGGCGACGGCAGCGCGATCGACTACACGGCTACCCGAGCGAGGCAAGTACAAGGAACCGGCTTCAAATCGCTGCTCGCGCGTAGAAGAGGGCGGGTCAGGAAAGCCGCGTAATGAGGGTTCGTTAAAGTCTCTCCCTCACGCACCACCGCCGTC
>JALIZH010002670.1:12500-40000 GCA_030522465.1 Rhipicephalus appendiculatus
GAACTATAACCTCATTTTTAGGACACTTCCTATGCAGACAGTCCAATCAGGATCGAGCAGATAGAGGCTTGAAGCATTGAGCAATCGTTTAATAGGAAATGTCGCTGTAGCCACCGTTTCGACAAGTAGGCTTCTCAACGAAAGCAACTGTACTTGTTCAAGCTTTGGGTCTAGCAGCACTCCGTGTTGAACGATTCCTCATCGCTTCATGCGCAGAGCAGCCATTCATTTAACTTACAGTTGTCGACCTATCAGAAAGAGCATTACACAGATTGGTTTCTCTTGCGGTGCATGTTACACTCTTAATTCAGTATTGCGGCTTCGCGAAGAGCAGGCCCAATAATCAGCATACGTATACTGTACAGCCAGATATAGCAAATGAGTTCTGTGGAATGCGCAAGGTGGTGGAAAGGTATGAAAGGAATCATATATCCTGAATATAGCCCAATATATCCTGAACGTCCGCTTTTGGAAGTTTAGAGGCGTTCAACCGAGTCCATTTCAAACGCGCTGTACCTAGGCATTCGTCTAGCAGCGTTTTGAAAGTGAAAATGCTTGTTGAGTTCGTACATTGCTGCAAGTTTTGGATGTCTGGACCGCAGTGCCCTCTCTTCCCTCGAGAGCACCACGCAGCTTCACTGCCCTAAACAAGATATATCCACGGATGGCTTCGAATTTATCACTTGTAGGACTTCTTTGGCTGAGGCGTGCGCTGACGCAGGTGGGCTTCGTCTGCCTGAGCTCACCAAATTAGAGTGGTGGAAATTCGTGGCCTAGTTAGCTCACTGGAACTGGTCTGAGTTTAGCGTGAAATCTGCGTGGCTTCACTTGGAAATGCATATTAAAAATAGAATATTACGATGTTGGCAAGAACGCAGAAGCTTAGCTCTACAAAAAGGCGGCTGGCGCCTTGAACTTTAACAAAAATTGTAAAAGTAAGAGGTTTTCTTTCGTTTTCTAGGTACAACTACTAAAAACTCAAAATAATTTTCATTTTCACCTTAACGTTTTCTTCTTCAGAAAAAAAAAACAAAGCTTGAAGCATGATCAACTTATAATTAAAATTGCACCTCTAGCGAGGTAAGTGTTGCCGCACAAGTTGTTTATGTTTTTTGGCAGACAGTGTTCACGAATAAGTAGCGTCATAATTAACAGCAATTTGTTTACCATTTATATAGTTTAATTTTGCGATAACAGGGCACGCTTTTATTCAACTTTTATCAGATTCTATGAGAACGTAATGATATATCATCATCATCATCATCATCATCATTATTATTATTATTATTATTATTATTATTATTATTATTATTATTATTATTATTATTATTATTATTATTATTATTATTCGATTTGCATACACAGATACACAAGGACACAGAGAAAAGAGAAAGAGAGCAAGAAGGCAACTGCCACCTGGAGGGGCACAACGCCTGCCTATTGTTTCGGGAGGAGGGAAGAGATAGAGGAAAGGAAGATAGGGAAGTAAAGAAAAAGTGATGAAGACTTAGACAAGCATAAGTAAACACGAAAAAAAAAACGTGAAATGTTAATTTTGACAAGTTAATAAAAAAGCCACTACCGGTAATTCAAGCCTAAATATTATGCGAAAAAAAAAGAAGACACGTGTTATCAAAGGCAAAACAAGCAGAACCGATGTGACGATGAACGAGGATAGCAAGTGCGCATAATGAAGGGCTAAATTCCGGCCATAAATGCCGCAATCTATAAAAAATAAGAAAAAATACGCCAAGAAAATTACGGAATGCCGATGCTCAATTCACATCCTGGGTCTGAATATTGCTTTGTATGCTTGAACCACTTCATTGTTCAATCTTATATGCAAATCTTACGATGATACACCCGCTGGTGAAAAAGTTGTGTTGAGAAATGTTTTAACACGGATGCTGATTGTGGTTCTTTTTCTTTCTCGGGCATTTATATAAATATTGTAGTATTTTCCCCTAAGGGCTCTGTTCGGGATTATTCCAGTATGCGACACTTTCCTCTCCTCAACCTTGCTTTTTTAGTTATATATCGAACATTTACGATGAGCTCGTATACCAACATTAGATTATTAACGAATAATGCGTTATTTGTTTTTTTTTTCTTAGCTATATAAAACTAAAACACGGGGCGTGCTAGAAACGCGCGTGAATAGACATAGTCCACTTGATTTTTAAGTCTCTTCGTTTTTCTGATGAGATGAATTCTCGTAGAATGTAGCTTGCTGTTTTCTAGTTTTTTTTTTTTTTACTACTATCTGTCAACCTGTTTGCGCGGGTCGATTCAGTACGCACTGCAAGTTATCGATTACGGTTCCTCTTCATTCTGCGTTCCTCAAAAACGCTTACAGGACTACTTCCACAAGTGAAGATTGTTGTCGCGCTCTCTGCGACCGTTTTCGTCAATCTTCCTTTCCCGGCACGCTTCCATAAATAATGAATTCTTCGAAGTTATACCGTTTGTACGTGGAATAAACACGCGTCACAGAATATCCGAAGCCTAGCAGACCAACTCTATGCGGCGCTGCGCCACAAATGTCTCGTCTAAATAAACTCCACAGCGACATTAAGACCGAAGTATTCAGTTCTACGCACGCCGGGTTCGTTTATTGTCGCAAAGCGAATCACACGCGTCAGGCCCTCGCCTCCCCAGCCGTGAACAAAAGAGAACGACTTAGCGTAACCACTGAGCAACAGAAGTAGGAGGACGTTACTTCAACGCGATAAAAATTTTCCATATTCAAAAACCACTTCAAGTTGAACACTTTAACAGCAATGGCGGTCTGGTTGGGTCAGTAATTATGACGTTCGAGTAGCTCCGACTTAAAAAATTAAGCCAGCTTCGCACAAGTGGTGCCAAGCCTGAAGGAAGTGCGGAGCTGGGCAGCCTTCTTTGTTTCTCTTCTGGTTTTTCTTTGCCTTTGCTCCTCTCTTCTTTCTTTTTCTCTTTTGTAGTTTTTCCGTATTTTTTTTTCCTCTCTATGTTTCCATTATATTTCTTTTTTTCTTCCTATTTTCTCTTTCTGTCTCTGTTTATGTCTCTCTTGCTTATTCTTTTTTTTTTCTAATTTTATACGTGGTTTTGCCTGCGTTACGCCAAGCCACGACAGAATACGACAGCCCGGGCCCCTAAAGTGCTCCGCACTTAATATCATCGTCAAGGTGCTCGAAGAAAAACAGGAAGAAGACTTCTCTTTGGCGCAAGCGTGCGTTAAATATGCTATAGATGGCTATCCTATACGGGTTTTGCCTGCGTTACGCCTAGGGTTGACAGCATAGGACAGCATACGACAGCCCGGGTCCCTAAGTGCTCGCACTTAAAATATGTTAACCGTTCCCGTCGTTTTGGAACTCGCCTCCAAGTTCGGGGTGAGGGGAGGGGAGGAGAGGGAATGATGACCGGTATGTAGAGGTGTAATACCTGTGTCACACGGGCACTTTTGAAAGGCCCTCGAGTCGACGGCCGTCGAAACGCCGCAGCTCCATCGACTCGATAGAGTTGTCACGCTGCTACACGGCAGTTTTCTACGGCCGTTGAGTGGTTCAGGGGTTTCTCGCGAAAATTGTGTGGCGCTGCAAATCTTTATTTCCGTTTTCAGAGCTGGCGCGGTTTTTTTTCCTTTTTGGCGGCGGCGCGTTTGCCATTTCCCACAAAGCACACACAAAAACAGTAACTACACAGAAGATAAAAAAAAAAAAATCCCACACACACACGCAAAAGAAAAAAGAGCACTGCACAACAGTGAATAATAAATAAAAAAACTTCGAAGCAAAATGAACACGCGCAGATGAAGAAAAAAAAGAAGCGAAAAAAGCAAATACCTACACAGGAAAAAAAAAAAAAAGCTGCGAGCAATATGGCGGCAGAGACAGACTGGCGATAACGATAACGAGCACGGCGAGCCAGCACGTTGCTGTTGTCGAGAGTATGAGCAGCTCGTACATTCAAAATGGCAAAAATACTTTATTAAATAATTTATTACGCCCACGCCTGCTACTTTTAAAACATAATGGTGCAATTTTTCTTTTTCCAATCGTGGCTTTGGGCACGCTGGGAACGAGAGTGCACGTTTGCGCTGTTTCCGCTTCCGTCGCTCAATAGCCATCGAAGTTTCAACGGACGGGTTGGGTGCTCCGTTGACTCGATAGACTATTGACTCGACGGCCTTCGAAATCGCCCGTGTGGCAGCTCGTGCTTGACAGTTGAGTCAATAGACCGTCGTTTCGAAGGCCTTCCAAACGCCCGTGTGACACCGGTATAAGTCTGTCACCACTCTTGCCTGAAGAATCGACCGAGTTGGTTTCGAAACCTCAAGAACGATAAAGCCGTTCTCTGTATAAAACGATACCAATGCTTTAACCGATGTTTGAGGCCCGTGTACTGTGCGATGTCAGTGCACGTTAAAGAACACCAGATGGTCAAAATTTCCGGAGCCCTCCACTACGGCGTCTCTCATAATTCTATGGTGGTTTTGGGACGTTAAACCCCAGATATTATTCTTATTAACCGCTGTGTCATTCCGGCCGCCATCACTTAGCACAGCAGAAGCGTCATCACTTCGGTCGCCGTTAGGCTCCGGAAATTTTTTTAGGAGCGAAGCTCCTGTGGCCCGCACTCCGCCGTCGCCGTTGAAGCTCCCTGCAACATAGATGCGGCGCCGGCTCAAAAAGACAATGAAATGCTGCGCGCTCCAAACGCCGAGCGGTTTGGTTCTAGCGCACCGGAAGTTCGAGGTTAAAATAAAAGAAATAAGCTCTGTGCACAACTGGTTATAATGGTCGTCCTTCATTTTCACCACCTTTATCGTGGATTGTGAAATGACAACCATAATTCTAGCGCACTACGGGCGCTTTCTTGAAGGTAATAGCAGACGCCCTCCCCACCTGGCGCCGGCGAAAAAAAAAAAAAACAAAGGCGTCCGGCGCGCGTTGCTCAAAAAACAAGGCGCGCGGTGCAAAAACATTTCGCGTTAATAAACGACAGTAAAATTAATCGAAAACCATGTTTGTACATACATAAAAACGTACATAGTCGTTTGCGTCCCATTTCTAAGGGTTGTATTCGTGCACGGAACAACTGCTAGTTTTTACTTGTACCATGTCATTTAGCAAGTCGAGCACGTCTCAGCGTTTCCTGGAAACAATGAGTCCCTGCTTACTGCAGTACGTGCGGCTCACTACAAACCATGACGCGCGTGTAATGCGTGTTGTCATCTCTAGTTTGCTTAACTTAACACAGTTAGTACTTCGAGGCCGGTGATTAGAAGAGAACAACACCTATAAAGGCGATATCGTGGAAGCACTGCGCCGTGCGTCTGGAAGAAGGATAGAGGCAGAATAGCTGATGTACTTCTAAAATAACCAGCACACGTGACTTCCGGAAATGAAGAATGAACAAATCGACTACGCGTGCATGTGAACAATTTTTTTCTTTTCTTTTTTCTTTTTGCCACCACTAATTATTTTTTTCAGCTGGTGCACATTTTTCTTTATTCCAAAGTACGATATGGCCGGCTAAGATCCAATGATTATATACATTATGTCCCCTTTATCGTTTCTTTCTATATGTGTTCCTGAAATAAAAATGCGTAATTATTTTTTTTGCTACTGTAAAAACGTTTACTGAGAAAATTTTCTCGATTACGAAGGACGTCAGGTGCAGGCTGCAAGGCTAGAATCTTGGACGGTTTTCGTTCATTACGGCTATACCACAACGCAGGAACATAGGAAAAGACTACAGAGTAAGGGTATTTTCTGCAGCACTCTTTTTCTACTTAATCACTTTGTTTAAGTTTGCACGCTGCAGTATTAGCCGTCATGGGCAACAATTATATTTTACCGGTCATTATATGTACATATCCTGGGGCAGAAGTGACACATCATTTTTGCCACAAAACAAACAATTTTTCTCCCAATCACTAAATTTTCAACTTTAATAGTTTGTAGTACTAAGCCGAGGCTATTCTGAACTATTTTAGAGATACGTGTTTAGTCTCGTTGCCCGGTATTATAATTATCCCCGCATGTGTGCTCGCATCCGAAGACGACAGCAATTAATTCATCGCGCTACACTCAGAACACCACGTATTCTGAGCTGCCTAACTAAAGAGTACCTCGACCGTCGTGCCGACGGCTGTAGCTAGTCTCCGCTTCAAGAGGCGCCGTCGCAATAATACAGAGCCCGTTCCCTCGTACGTAAAAGGAAAGGGAGAAGGCACGAAGGGGAGACGAACGTACGTGCAGTGCCAACTGTCCGGTGCTTTATTGAGGCCTTGCGCGCGTGATAGCTGCGTCTGGCGTGTCTCAAGCCAGGGCCGAAAAGAGGGGGGGTGTCCCGCGGTGAGCGACAATCTCGGCGGGTGAAGGCCCAGTCAGCATCTGTCTGCGAGGAGCTGCGACTGCGAAATTTGCTGGACCCAAGATAACGCCGGGCCTGCACCCACGGAGCACGCTTCGCCAGTAAAATGAGCTCCCGCTCTTGACGACGACGACGTCGAGAGCATGGGCGAGGAGGAAAGAAAAGGAGGAGAGGGTTGAAGACTCGCGCGCCACGCACCTTTTAATTACGAAGTTAGTTACGATGGAAATGCGCCCCATCAGCCCTCTTCACACCAGCGCTCCACTCATTTCGTTTCCAGGCTCGTTTGTGCTCGCTTCGCTTTCATTCCTTTCGTGCTCCTCCGCATGTTTTTTTTTCTTTCAAACGCAGTCGTAGCGCTCCCCATTGAGTCGGGCTCAATTTCCCATCTCCAACAGCTTTGCCTTGAGGCTCAAACAGATTGCAACCGTTTGTGTACACATACGTTTGTTGGGGGGGAAGCGGCCGTGTAAGAGCTGAGAAAGAGGGGGGGAGGTGGGCGAGACGAGTGGAGTCAGGCGGGTGCGAAAGGTCGACAATGAGGCAACTTTGACTTCACGGGCCTTAAGGACTCAACCTGAGGTGCAAGGTGGGAGAGACAGCGACGGTGAGAGAGAGATAGGTGGAAAGGACAAGTGGACGGTGAGACGAGATAAAAGCGGAAGGAGAGGCGGAGAGGGTGAGAGTGTAGCGGGAGAGATGGCAAGAAGAAAGGAGTGTGGCAGCAAGGCAGCAGGCGTCAGTTCCTGCTCCTGATTAAACTTGTAAATTGAGCGCAACTCAAGCCCCCCCGCTCGCGCAGACGCGCGTGCGAGGCACTTAGACGCTGGGACTCGTGGAGGGGGGCAGCGGAGTCTGGCAGGTTGTTTGCCGAGCAAAGCTCGCATCTTTCTTGGGAATTTGTATTCTTGTTTTCCGTGGACGGCCGTCTTTCTCGCGGTATTTCTTTCCCCCTTTTATTCCAGCAGGCGCAGGTAACGTTTTTTTATTTTTCGTTCGTCCCCGCTTCGAAAATTCCCTTATGCATCCTCACTCCTTCCTCCTCACGCCCTCCCCTCTCACACGTCCCGTCACTGGCAGCAACCTCGACGGCTAGCGCTTACTCAGCGCATCGGAGCAAACGTGTTGCGAAGTCTTTTCCCGCGCAACAAACAGACCAGCAAGCCGGCAAAGCGAAAGCATGAATACAGTCTGTCACACGCTAGTAACGGACTTGAAGGAGATTCTTCGCCGCCACATCGCGCCTGCCTCATTATGTTTCCCGAATTGACAGCTCCAGAGCCTTTCTTTTTTTTTTCTTCCTTGCGTTCATTCATTCGGGCGCAGTGCCGACTGTCGAGTGTTGCACTATCGTGTATTGCGCAATACAGGGTCGCAGGGTTGTGCAATTGGCAGTTCGAGGATAGAAACTAAATCGGCTGGAATTGAGAAACGCTGCTACATTTTCTTTTACTGTTTCAGATGGAACAAGAAAATTCCTGACCTCAGACAGTACTGGTTTTACAAGTCTGCATATCAAGCTAGAAAGAGGATACTGTTAGCGTAGGTTACAATAACTCAGGAGAACTACTTGGTCTTTCATTTCCTGAGACGAATGAGGACACTTGTGTTTGAGGGAGGCGAGAGCTATGGTGTTTATAAAACTGTTCTAGAAAATGTATCAAAGCGTGAACGACTTGCTGTGCAGGTCATAATTTTCATTCGGTTGTTTCATTTGCCTCTGGTATTGAGTTTAGATGGAAATAACTAATGCTTGAAATAATCGCTTCAATTAGTGTTTCATGCAACCAAACTAGCTAACGCATCCTCGTTGCAACCATTTCGCTGGTTTATTCACCCCACTATACTTAACGGTGGCGCTTGTGCACTTTCGTGTGTAAACAGGTAGGGTCTTACCTTGCTAATCTCAAGGGCACGGGTTCGATTCCCGGCGACGGCGGCCATATTTTGCTGGGGCGACACGCAAAGAACACCCATGTGCTTAGATTTAGGTGCACGTTATAGAACCCCAGGTGGTCTACGACGTGCCTCTTGTCTATATCGTTGTTATGGCTCCTAAAAACCCAGTAGTTATTATTACTACCTATAGTTCTAGTATTTCTTACGAATGAGTATTCATTATGGTTGAACGCATATGCTGCTGTAGTACCTCACCCGCGATTTCTCAGCAGAAAAGTCAACACGAACAAAGCTCGCCTTCACCGATATTAGGCTGCATTGTTTTGCGACCACTAAGTACTTGGTAGCATATACCTATAGCGATATAAAAATCCCATATATGCAGAATACAACGCTAAGGCTCCGCAACCTGGCCTGTGCTTATTTGCAATAGTTTGCATATCTCGGCAATTACTGGAAAAAAGTGAGTTAACTAATGAAACGGAAATTCACTGAAGAATTAGAATTTGTGGCAGCACATAAGGTAGGCCTTCCCGAATGGTGGCCGATAGCTTACTGCTGTCCCAGAAGCTGGAAGTATACAATCGTTGCTTCTTACCGATGCTATGGTGTGAGGTAGAAAAGCTGGAGGGTAACAAACTTCAGTAGGAGGAGAAGGATAAGAAGAAGGCAAGTAGGTGAACCAGGGCTGAGTCCGGTAAGATACTCTGCGTTGGAGAAGGGGGGGAAGGGGAAAAAAGTTAGAAAGCAGCAGAGAAAGGTCACTTGTGCCACGACGTAACATTTTCGTACTTGACAGCACGGGCAGTGAAATTAGTTCCGGAATCCTTCTGAAATCTCAGCAGTGGTTTCGATGCCTTTCGGAACTGTGGCGAGCATTCCGGTAATCCAAATATCTGGTCGACGGTGCAATGGGAATAAGATACTTGGCGCTAAAGATGAAACAGTGCGACTACCGCAAGGAAACTAAGAGACAAATACAATAAGAGAAGCGTTGACCGCCAACTGGAAATTTTTATTTATTACTGATAAGCGCTTACTGCGAACAGACACAAACCTTTAGTTAGCAGCCAGCGCTTATAATGTTATACATGCTGCTTTGTGTCCTAGTACAAGTGGCGATCTTTCGTTCTCAGTTATATAAATATGAGCCGAACAGCCCACATCAAGTCATAACTTAATAGGTATAACATAGAAACTTATAAGCACGAAAGAAAGGCCACTGAGTGGGTCAGAAAACAAACAGGGGTACTGAGCAATCTAGCTGATATTAAAAGAAAAAATGGAAACTAGGCAGGCCACGTAATGCACACGACAGATAACCATTGGTTCAGTCAAGTCGATGCAATGGGTACCAAGGGAAGAGAAACGCAGCGCAAAACAGCGAAATTACCACGAGGTAGCGTGTCTTTCAGGTGTATAATGAAGCTGCAGACCGTATAATGAAACGAGCTTGCGCAAGACAGGGTAAATTAGTGATCACTGGGAGAGGCTTTCATTTTAAAGTGAACATGAAAATAGCAAGATGACTATTATAATATTAATGAACATTATATTAAGATAAAGGGCAGAAACGTGGTGTACACATATTTTGGAATTCCAAATTTCTGGTAACTGGACTGCACACAGACAAAATCACGAGTGAAAAAATTGACAAAAGGCATTGGGAAAGGACAGAGCGTCGCAAGTAAAAGAGAAGTATTGTGGTCTTGCCGCACTCGTCTTTTCATGAGAATACGTTTGTTGCTGTGAATTCAGATATATAATGCTGCGGCAAAAAGTGAAGAAGCTGACCTAGTCTGAAATCGAGAATTGGATGAAATCTTGTCTGGTCGGTATGTAATGGCATCGTAGAAATAAAAACACTTTTTAACGAAATTTTTTCCGGTCGGCGTTCAGTGTTTTTAGTTCTGGACCTAGACTTTAGGCCAACACATGAATCTTGATGGCCTTAGGAACTACACTTGGAAGCGAAAGCACAGACAAACAAACAAAAAACAGATGCTTTGATTATGCAAAATTTCTGCCAAGGTTCCCAAGAGGACGTCCCTATTACAATACTTGTGACAAAAAAAAAAACAGTCTTGGCACGGGTAAATGTAAACTTTATCTGACATTGCCGCATGATTTTTTCATGACACTGGATGCAATAGGTGCCATGAGAGGATCTGGAACGTGTTGTTTGCAACTCTTATTCGCTTTACCATTGTACATACTAGCGAACCGCGCATGCGTGTAGTTAAACTGACATTTCCTTTTTTCTTCCCTTGTTCCGAGCTTGTTAGTGTCCTTTGTGTTCGCTGGAGTGACATAGCCGAGTTAACGTATTCTGGCAACTCCATTTGAAACGACCCGTCGTCCGCCCGCTTCCCCTTCTAAATACAAGAACTGAAGTGCCGCTTTGCCACAAGCACTGGTTGCGCAAGGAGAAGCACGCTTTCAGTGATGCGCCATAAAGTTGAATGCACAAGAACAATGTTCGCAAATCTAGCTGTTCAAGAGCCCCATTCTAGGAATGTATTGTATCAAACTGCTTCAAGTAAATTGCATCGCGCATTATAATAAAGAATGACGTGTAAATACACACGGATATTTCAATGGCTGGTACGTATGAGGAAAGAACCGGGAAACATACCAGGAAATACAGTAGTGTGACCGGTGCGCGTATTACACACCAGAAAGTAGGCAGCGTAAGATATAGGTACGTAAAACGAAGCGGACCAGTCAGAATTGCCAGATGCTGCGGTAGTAGCAAGGAAATAATCATCCCAAAAGAAGCCCTAAATAAGCAGAGGATCATTAGGTTTTCTTACCCTTGAAAATATTTTAATCATAATAAAATGTGGCGCAAATACGAAGGGAAGGTAAAAATTAACTTCAACTATTTTGTATGGTGAGAATTTCCGCAACTATGAAAAAAAGTGCATATTTACCTTTAACATAGTCTACAGGGTACTTTGTTCACTCTATTGCGGTATCTCCGGCAACGACCTCGCCGATGAAGCTGCCAGAAAAGCACACGTAGAAACAAACCTTGTTTCTACACATTTATCTAGGATTGACGCGGCTCGCTACTTGAGTAAGCTGGCCCAGAACATAACAATCCAGAAGTGGCAATCATCACAGTTCACAAATCATCGACTGTACTCTCTCGACCCATCTCTACGACTGCGGCTACTCCCTGGGCTTTCCCGGGAGGAAGGTACAGTGTTGTGCCGTCTGCGTCTGGGCGTAGCTTTCACCAACGCCTACTCATTTAAGATTGAGATGGCCGACAACGCCGAGTGCAACGACTGTGCCGTCGATGAGACTATTGAACACATTTTGTGTTGCTGCCCGACATACGCAAACGAGAGGCTTCACCTCCGCACTGCGCTACATCAACTGGACGGAAGCGTTTTCACAGTCGAGAAGGTATTGGGACCATGGGGATGCCCATCACAGCTCCGAAAGGCAACGAAAGCGCTGTTGCGGTTTCTCAAGGACACCGGACTGATTCGTCGTTTGTGAAGTCAAACGTGGAGCTGTTGCGTCGGCTGAGTGACTTTTCTCTCCTCCTCTGTAACTTTTCTTCCCTCTCCCCCCCGTGCAGGGTAGCCTACCGGGCTCAGCCCAGGTTAACCTCCCTGCCTTTCTTCTACCCTTATTCTTTCTCTCTCTATATATTGAATGCGCATTTGCTGTGCATGAATAACGTTACTTGTGGACGCCCCCCAATGCATGTTTGGTTTCAACGCTTAACGACGCAAACACGCTTAGGGAACGTGATGTGTCTTAAAATACCTAAGTTTGCAGAAAAACCACGAATAAGCCCCCGAAAACCCGACAAACGACTGGAGAAATCTGCAAGCGTCTTGGTGACAAACAAGCCCAAATTTGCCTATAATAAGCGGAAATAGCAAATCTGGCAGCAAAACGGTAAGTTGGGCCAGTTGGTTTGGATTCATTTTTTCACTTGGTTGCAGCGCAACCAAGTGAAAAAATCTGGAGCTGGTTGTTCTGAACATGAACAACAGAAACAAATCTGGAGCTGGTTGTTCTTAACATGAACAACGGAAATCAGCATATTTATTTCAGGGCTAATCCGATCAGTGCTGATCAACCGTAAATCGCACATTAATGCTCCAACAGATAACTTGAAATGTGATACCGCGAGAATGGTACCAGCGCGTCTGAGTGCCCATGGCCTGAAAACCAAGAGTAATTACCGACATAAGTGCTGGCTTTCAGGAGGACCGTATACATTGCTGTCAGGGAACGTGACTTTAAATCCTAGAATCCCGCTCATGGCAGTACTGCTATTTTCTGCCGAGATATTTTAACTTGAGCTTTAACTTCAACAGGACACTTTCGGTAGTTTAGGCTATGGCGAAGATGCTGGGTGCTCAGCACGGGTACACCTTGGGGGAAAATGTTTACGTGAAGGCGTTAAAAATGCGCTGAAACGAATCTTGAGAATTAGATTTTATTGTTTGTGAATTCCAGCCGCCTGAGAGCTTTTAAAGTAAAACTGGTGTTTTGGTCTAAACCACGCAAATCCGTTTTCCCGACAGCGTCGATTATTTATACTTATCGTCGGGTTAATGTGCCCGCTTTCCAAGCAACATTCATCTCTCTTTATTTTTTCTGTTGTATCTCTCTAGTTGGGTGCTTACCTAGACCAGGAGTATCAAGAGAACGAATTTTCCTCCTCTGACGAGTTTTCGAGATTGTTGTGCAATATAAATTAATTTCTAGTCTGCACTGTTACTGACGTTAGTGTAAGGTTTGTGTAATATGCAACAAATTTAGTTACCCAGCAGAAGGGAGTGTTAATTGGGCTAATTGAAAAGGAATTGGTGACCAAACTCGAATTAGTTCTTGCTGCAGTTGTAATGAATTCGGTGGGCACTGTGTGTATAACCATCGCGCAGATCTTGCAGTGTCTACAAAGATGAAATTCTTGCGAAGGCGACACATATAAAAGCTAAAGTAGTGGCTTGGGCAAGTCCGTAAGATATGCTTCACACAGGCCCGTAGCCAGAAATATTTTTTCGGAGGGGGGGCCCACCTGTTGAAAACATTGAAAACCACCCTATTTTTATTACTTTTTCTTGGCAAAACACCCCCCCCTTCATCCGAATTTCGGGGGGGGGAGGGCCCCTAGCCCCCCCCCCCCCCCCCTGGCTACGGGCCTGGCTTCACATAAAAACAGCTTAAAAATGACATATACATATCCGGGACATGACGGTGACGGCAAAAATCAGCCGAGAGTGTCCTATATAATTGTTATCCGCAATAAAAGACAAAGGACCAGTGAAGAAGGACGCAGACGACAGCGCTGACGTCCGCGTCCTTCTTCACCGGTCCTTTGTCTTTTTAATCTGCTTTTATGTGAAGCTTTTATGTCCCTATAAAAGAGTTCACCATCGCGTCCAACCGCAATTAAGGACACTAGCCTCAAGTATATAAATAAATAAATAAATAAATAAATAAATAAATAAATAAATAAATGCTGCATATGATCTCTAAGCATCTTCTTATGAGATAACAACCCAAAAAAGTTCTTTAGGCTCGGCTGTTGACAGGAAAGGGTCCTACAAAGTGGCGTTGCCGAGTATGAGGCAATACGACTGAAAATGGTAGCCGATAACATGCATGTTTCCGTATCCGTGGGCACATTGCCTTGCTGTATTGATTGTGGAAGTACACGCGCAATTATCCGAGCACAAATGGGTTAGCCGCTGAAACAACCTCTGGCTGTCGAAAACAAATCAAGAAGATAGAAGATATGGTAGAGAAGGAAGGGCAGGCAGGTTAACCAGTCCCAGGATAACCGGCTTGCTACCTTACACATGGGAACGGGATGGGGTAGATTTAAAGAGGGAGAGAAAATAGCGCAAATCATATTGTCTAGTATTTAAAGACGCAAACTCTTGAGAGATAGCTATGAGTTGCTAAGTGCGGTATTGTTCCCGAGAAACAAACATCTGATTTGCTACCATACTACAAGGTAAGGATAAACTAGACAGAAAGACGTAAACGACAACAAAAAAAGAAAAATAATAAAAGCCCATAGCAAATGATTAAAGCCAACCACCCGCTGTCCAGTTTTTCTCTAGTTACACTCTCCGCACGACAACCATTAACCCCGGGCTCAGCTGACGGAGCCTTCACAATCACAAGTTAATGGGCTGGTATGCGATGGACCACGATGGTCCCCATGTGGTGTACCGACGGCACCCTTGCGAAGAAAAGGAGCAGCGATAGAAATCGAATCACCCGCGATGCCTCCTCTATTAAGTGCGTCGGGCTCTTTTCTGACCTCCACTATCCTCTCAATTTCACTTCCTGACTGCCTTTAGTCGTGATAATATATATATATATATATATATATATATATATATATATATATATATATATATATATATATATATATATATATATATATATATATATATATATATATATATATACTGTTTTATGGAACAGTGTTCGGGGAAAAGCACCGCCATAATGCACTAACACCATAAAAGTGTACCAAACCTTTTGACCCCGCAATGCCCCCCGGACTGATGTATGAGGCAGGCGTATAGAGATTATTACGAAGAGCGTCGTTGTGATCTCTTCTGTATAGGCAGAAATAAAGTAAACAAAGAGATGAAAGCCCGTATTGAAAACACTGCAGGGATCACCCCCCTCCAACCCCCCCCACCCCCCCGGCCGCCCTCGTTGACTGGAGGAGGTTTCCCGATAGCTGCACTTCACCCTTCAGATTATTGCTTGTGTCGTCAGTATCGCTTTTCACATAGAAAGAGACTGCAATGGCTGCTGCTTTTGGAATATGTGAGGAAAAGTGCGTAGTGCTAGCATTGTTATTTGGAAGTGGACTGTGTGCTGTACTTGGATTTTTATTGGTACATTTATGAAGTGCATTAATTGCGGAGCACTTTGTGGCCCCAGCTTGACGTTCCTCCATGCATCTCATGTGGCGTGACCACGCTCACAGTACCAAATACAGGCCAATAAACGCCATAACAAGGCTATCAATGCTCGAAACCGGGTTAAAATGAACGAACAAGGTCTAAAATGATGTATTTAAAGTAATAACCAAAATCTAATAGCGATAATTACCTTAAAATCACTAAAAATCTCTTGGAAACATGCACCTGACTACCACGCCTCACAAGAGATGGCGCCACCGCTTAATCTATAAAGGCAGGGGAGAAAAGGATAACATTCGCTCGTATAGACCGCTAACCATTACATCGGTACTATACCGGTTGGCGATGCAGGCAGTAAAATTAAAAATAGAAACGTGGGTAGAGCAAAATGATATTTTGGGAGAACTCCAGAATGGATTCCGAATCGACAGGCGGTTAGACGATAACCTGTTTGTTCTTACACAGTGTATAGAAATATCAAAAATAGAAAACAGGCCCTTATACGTAGCTTATCTAGACATCACCGGGGCATATGACAACGTTAATCAGGAAATTTTGTGGGATATATTGAAGGAAGTGGGCATAAGTGACGACTGTATACAGCTTTTGATGGGAAATATACCGAGAAAATACAGTTTGTGTAGAATGGGAAGGAATAAGCAGCAAGGACAGCGTTGACATTAGCAATGGGCTGAGACAGGGATGTCCTTTGTCCCCGCTGTTATTCATGCTGTACATGGTGAGGATGGAAAAAGCGCTAGAAGGTAGCAACATTGGATTTAATTCGTCACACAAACAGGCCGGCGCGATGGTTGAGCAGAAGCTTCCAGGTCTATTTTACGCTGACGATATTGTCTTATTTGCGGACAGTCAAGATGATATACAGCGGCTGGCAGATATATGCGCAAGGGAAGGCGAGGCTCTAGGACTAGGTTTTAGTGCAACAAAATGTGGATTGATGGTATTCAATGATCACGAAGACCATGCGGTCTTAATACAGGGCCAAGAAATACCGAGGGTAAGCGAGTACAAGTACCTCGGAGTGTGGGTAAATGAGGGGGGATAGATATATGGAGGTACAAGAGAAAGCATCGGTAACAAAGGGAAAGAGGAATGCTGCAATCATGAAGCACAGAGCGTTATGGGGATACAATAGGTACGAGGTGCTTCGAGGGCTGTGGAAGGGTTGTGATGGTTCCGGGGCTTACATTTGGGAACTCAGTGGTGAGCATGAAGTCAGAGGTGCAATCAGGAATGGATGTAAATCAAAGGACTGTGGGACGCCTCGCGTTGGGCGCTCACGGGAAGACGACAAATGAGGCTGTAAAGGGTGATATGGGATGGACAGGTTTTGAAGTGAGGGAAGCTCAGAGCAAAAGTAGATTTGAAGAGAGGCTGAGGAAAATGAAGGAGAGTAGATGGGCAGGGAAGGTTTTCAGGTATTTGTATAGAAAAAGCGTCGACACGCAGTGGAGAAAAAGAACTAGGAGGCTGACCAGTAAATATACGGCTAGCAGTGTGGGCGACAAGGCAACAAGGAGCATTAAGCGAAAAGTCAGAGAGGCGGAGAGGACTTATTGGATGACAGCGATGGAAAAGAAGCCGGCTCTCAGTGACTACCGAAAGGGAAAAAAACGAAATAAGGAGGGAGAGGTTTTATGATAATTCAAGGGGAAGCTCTTTACTGTTTGAAGCAAGGTCGGGTTGCCGTAGAACGCGTAGCTATAAAGCGAGATTCTGTAACGAAGAGGAACAATGTACATGCTGTGGGGGGAACTAAGGAAACGATGGAACATGTACTGATTGAATGTGGCGATATCCACCCAGATATACGTGTGGGCACGAGTCTACATGAAGCCTTGGGTTTTAGGGACAACAACGGAAAGCTGAACACGTCCGCGATAGAATTAAGTAAGAGACGGTTAGAGTATTGGTAGCAGAAAAGTAGAGATAAATGACAAAAATGAAGAATGGGAAAAATAAGGTCATTCTGCCTTAAGAGGCAGAGAGATGGACCGTGAATTTATATTTTTCTTTGCTATAATAACATAGATTTAATCATTGTAGATAAGGCACTAGGCCAACACAAAAAGAAAGTTTTTTTCGAGCCTGGGGGCAGACATGTCACCGCCCCGTTAAAAAGGGGACGCTCATAGCATCCATCCATCCAAGCACGATAGCTCCACGTCGGCTGTTGGTCATTAGATTTGAACGGGAAATAGCTTGACGGAACTCGCTGCACACCACTTGTATCTCAACTGCCGTAACATGCAGGAGGTCGATAAAGGGCACCAAAGAGTAGTGCGCTTGTTGCGCACCCAATTTGCGAATCTCCCTAACAAGATTCTGTTCGTGCTGGGGAAACCTTACATAATTACCTTAAACATTAACGTCATCGTCGGTGTGGTAAATGGAGCAGTGGGAACTCCACGAACGGGAATCGCTGCGTGACCATGTTGCGCACATCCTCACGTTTCAGAGTAGTGGAGCTGCATTTGTTTAGTTGTTTTTTTTTTTTCAATACTTTGCACGGTTGAAAACGAAACGCCTATCGTAATGTGGCAGCTGTGTTTCTGGGTCCCCCCATTGTAACTTAGTTGAAGAAGTCCAAGTATACTCTTTAGCCACTGACAATCAGAATATTTACGTGGTCTGAGCGGCTTCATAACGGAGGGACTTGAGGATAGTTTTCACCGAATAAACAAACAAAAGATATTTTTTCCGGAGACTAAATGTTACGTATGAAAGCTACAGTTGAAAGAACTGATTGAGTGAATACATATCCATTTGATGAGCATGCAGTAGATGTATCTGAAAAGCAGGAGGAGGATGGATTCTTTTGAGAAGAAAAAAAATTCGGGGGGCTCTTGAGCTTCGCTCTCAAGACGGGAACGCGTGATCGGGCACCGTGCGCATCGCCTTCTTAATTTGCTTAGCCTCCTTCGGTTCTCAGTGCATGCCTCAACCGTGCCGTAAACAAACGAACGACTGTGCGCGTAACATTGGCCATTTCAAGCTATTCTAGAATGCCTACTAGAAGTACAGTTGTGCATTGCCCACTACGCCATAATTTTTTTTCCTTTTGGCAATTGGCAAAGTACGCGCTACGCGTCTGTAAGGCAACACGCGCACCTGCGCATCTGGCCACTTTGTTAATGTCATTGATGATAATGATGATTAATTATGCCGGAGCACTTTGTCATGGGCAGAAATTTACACCAACCCCTCCTTGCGCAACTGATATAGTTTTACGCACGGTGAAATTCTACGCTTCTGCCACGCAAATATTAGGCGTGTTCATGGCACTGCTCGCACACTACTTAACATTCATATAGTGTTCCTTTCCGGAGCGATTTCGAGCATGGGCGTGGCTCTGTTGTAGAACACCTGCTTTTCACGCAGAAGGCCTGTGTTTGATTCCCATTCGAACCAAAGATTTTTTATTATTTCTTTATTTGCATCCTATTTCGATTTCTCGCTGCCTGACAGCGCTGATTTTTCGCTCACAACCAACGACGCCGAAACCGACATCGGAATTCCCGCGAAACCAGCTCATAAAAATGTCGTGATTATGATTTTAGAATGTCGCCATCACATTGCAAATTATTCTTAGTTTTTGAACGTGTATTCACGTTACAGCAGTTAGTTTCAGTATACGTTGTACATACAGAGTTTCTGGGCATGCTGTCATCTAAAGAATTCAGGCTGTTTAGAATAGATAACCGTGTCTTATAGCTTACAGAAATAAATGTCTGAAAGATTTCTGGTACGGGAGAAGAACGCACCACTGCGTTTGTACAGCTCTCTAAAGAAAAAAAAAAGATCTCGTAGGAAGAACTGGGTGTTCGACCAGCGGGCACACGTTAACAGAATCGCGTGCGAGTTTAGCACGAAATGAAAACGAAGAAACGCTTCCATTGTGGCAAAACTGCTTATGCCTTTCGGACTCATACGCAGTGTGAAGAAACTATTTCACGCGCAGAAAATAGAAGAATTAATGAAATCTCGGCTGTAATCTATGTTCCATGTTTGTCATTCCGTGTTACGTTTGTACTTCGCTCCATGAAATTACAAAATTTGGTATGGATATGCTTTTTCGTGATCTTTCATACCCGTTCAACACTGCTTTACTATGGAAAAAACATAGTTCTTTCTTCTTCCTGTAAAAAAGAGGCAATAGCACATTATGTATTGTGGTCGCTCCAGCAGTGCGTGTTCGTTTCCTGTGCGTTCAAATTTGTTGGCTTTTCTACCTTTTTTTTTTCTATTTCTACCTTATCAATTACCCCACTTTACCCTCCTGACAGGTATTACAGCCAGTCGAGCAGGCGCTTGGGTAACATCCCTCATTTTGCCACTTGTTTCTCTCTCTCTCTCGATCACGCTCTTTGTGCGGGCTAGTTTCAATGTCTACGCTTGGTTTACTGCTCAGTTTTGCCATCGTGCCGGTACTTGTGGTTGCGAACGTCGTCACAATCCTAAGAATACGTATCTTTTTCATCAGAAAAATTTATTTGTGAGAATGGCTATAGTGGCTGAGCCGCCTAGCGCAAATCGAGGGCCATGTTGGTACTGGAAGGGTTTAATGAGCCAAACAGTACTTTTTCAGCTGACGAAAGGAGGCGCACGGGAAGAACCATCTGACAAATTAAACGACGCGGACAACAACAGTGCTGGAGTACTGACACCAGCAGAAAGAAAAGTGTGGATACGAAGCGGACGGCATCGAGCTTGGTTGTCCGTAGGACTTGCAGTGGCGTCAAGTGAAAGCGCAACGAAAGATAGCACACAAAGCGTGCATTAATTTAGGAAATGTGACAACGGCGACGACGAGGTCTCGGCAGTGGAAGTGGAAAGGCTTCGTAAGTTGAGAGTGATGGCTGCCAACACGGAAGCCGTCTTCGGAAATGGCGAAAGCACGGAAGTCGGAAACATGAATGACCACGAAAAAAATAAAGGAAAAGCCCCGGATCACCAACGCCGTCAAGAAAGTGAGACGGAACAGTCCTCGCACGAGACGCCTGGAAAAGAAAAAGGTGGCAAGTCATTCCTCCACCAATGTCAGTCCCCTTTTTTCTGTCACACTGTGGAAGAAACGGATAGCCGTAAAAATAATGTTTAAAACGAATTTACCGAATAAAGACATGAAACACTGTTAAAGAAAGGAAGGCAATAAAAACAAGCAGGGAAGAAGACCAGACAAAGGTGGACACGATGAAATGAAAACGGGACTCAGCAAAATCGGTGCGCTGGGGACAGAAAGGGGGGAGCTGAAACAGCGTGGCTGTGCTAGAGAGAGCTGCATAGGAGGCACGCTGGGTGGCTCAGGCCGTTCGAAGTGAAGGGGGCAAGTAACAAGAGGAAGGATATGGGAGGAACGCAATGGAGAAGAGGGAATGACCGTACGAGGCTTCGGGGAAACATGGCGGAGAAAGGATGTGTGGGGAAAGGCGGTGGGGGGAGACGAAAGGGAAAACGGGAAATGTAGGTGGATTTGGAAGGAAAGAGGCTGTTTGGGATCAGGCTAGGAGTCGAAGGGAGAGACGTGGAGAAGTAGCGAAAAGAAAAAAAAAAGCGCAGGAAGAGGCCGAAGGACAGGAACAACCAGGGACAGAGAGGAGAGCGCGACGGAGAGGAGCTGAAGCGAAGACACCCTCCTCTCCCGCAGCTCCCGCTAGGGGCGAGAAAAATAAAAGCAAAACAAAAGTGAGGGGATATAGGGTGTAGGGAAAAAAAGGCACCCCCCCGTCGTCGACCCCGACAGCGGCAGCGGGAGCCGCCGTTCGGCGGCATCGGCATCGGCGAAAGTTGTAGGGGGGGCGCTCAGCGGCCGATGGTGTCGCTGGTGGCACCAGCCGGAGGCGCGCGGCGCCCAGACCCGCGCTTTGCTCCGGATGCTGCGCGACGAAGAGCGCTGGTTGAGGCGGCGGCGGTGGCGGGCCGAGAAGCGGCGCTGAGTGGAGAGAAGAGAAGCGGCCGCGAATTCCGAGCCCGGACGCCCAGTGTTCCCCCGACTGCTTCGTGAAGCGCGCAGCGAACTGTTCGCTGCTAGACTGCTTTCTTTCTCAGCTCAAGCTACTCTATTCGACGTACAACTTTTTTTCTAAGGCAGGAACTTCAATGAACTCAAGATTGTTAGCACCAGGGAGCTAGATCTTTATCAAACTTCCTCATTAGAAATTTCCCCGGGAGGTGCATATCCGTAGAAAATATTTCTGCGAACTAACCCGCCCCATCTCCTCTCCCCAGCTTCCACAAGCCTGCGTTCCAGCCACTGCATCGAAGGGCCTGCGCTGCTTGGGATAAACGCATCGATCGAGTTCAGTGAACTTCGACTGAAGTTTTCCCGAAGACAGTCGTGCGTAGTTTTGTACAACTAAGCGGAGAGTATTGTGACTTTCCAATAACCGTGAGCTTCCTCGAGTGATTTTTTCACGAGGATAAGCGAGGACTGGACTAAATTACCCAAGTGGAATTTCGACAGTTTCCAGGGGATCGCTCCGCACGACCACCTTCCAGGGGCACCTTTTTCTTCCCAAAGGCGAAAGGGTAAGCTTCCGAGGATTGATATTTGTAGTTATCATCCCTGTACAAGTAACTAAGGACAGTATTTATATAACATAGCCACGCTGGTGACGCAGTGCTTTTGCTGAAAGAAAGCTTGCTGACTTATCCGCATTAACATTAATGTAAAACCTAAATTGATGCTGTAAGTGAATTGAGTTCTGACGAGGAGCTTATTGGAGCGAATCCGCAAAGAAAAAAAGTGGATAAATAAAGAAGAAAGAAAACCCGAGGCTATTATTTACTAGCATTTCACCGCAAATTAAGTATTTTTGCGAAAAAAGCTGTTCCGAACCGATATTTCCTTTCATATTGTGATAAAAGGACAAAAATTAAACGTTATTTTTCTCTTTAGCCGTGACATTTAGTCATATTAACTTCAGAGGTTACAGCTTATCAACGTATGTTAAATTTCTGTCAACTTGATCTATGCACAAGACAAATTAAAAAAGTGTCGTACTGAAATAATATAATTTTCAAACAAGCCTTCTAAGCCTTTTGCGCAGCATGCAAGAAACAAATGAGCAATAAGGAGGGGGGCCGGCGTCGTTGAAATATGGCGCCTTCATGCGAAAGCCTATTTCGTATAGTCCGTCGCTCAGGCGTGGAAAACGCCGGTCGCTGTAATGAAAAAAATGCTGTGAATAAGACGTGCCTACTAATAGATCTGCAGCCTTATATGGAAGAATTTATCTTAAAAGAACGTAGTGTTTATTCATATAGTGGATGCCCTACGGTGAAAGATGTAGTGTCTTTCGACATGTTGTTCTCTTTTCGTAACTCAAGCACTCTTTAATGTAACGTGAGTCTATTTTGCCAAGTTGTGCCTCGAAGGTTCTGAATATAGCCCTTGTGAAAGTCCAATAGTATTTAGCGAGAGGAAAAATATAACTTGCAAATGGTAGAGTATGCGTTCCCCTATGACTACGACAGACATATACGTGCGTAGAGCTAACGTGGGGTGCAAGATGCACAAAAAGACGCTTCAGCACGAATGGCTTCTTGTATCATGAATTAAAGATTGTGTTTAGAATTGCTTGTTACATAGTCTTGTTTCTGGAAGAACTGTATCTGAACTGTATCTGAAGTCATAGTGTATCCACACTCCTGTGCCTCTAATATTTAAAAATTAAACCTATAAGTTGAACAATGTTTCACTTTCTAGGCATTTTTCTAAATTACCAAGGACAGCTAGATCGATGATTTTTGATGATCTGTGATCCTTAGAAGTGTATTTAAATCTAAGTACGCCGGCGTATTCGCATAGTTACCCCATAGTAATGCAGCTGCCATAGCCAGGAATCCTAAACCCGTCGTCGACCTTAGCAGATCTACACCTTGCCGCTGAACAACCATGGTAGGTTGTTGAGGGTACCCTATGACATACCTAGTTTCCTACGCAGGGTTCTACATTACGAGGGGATGGGGGGAGGGGAGAGGTTCACAGTACCGCCCCTCCCCCCACCCCTACTCGACCTTCCCGATCGCCTTTCACGAAGCAGTACAAATACAAAGTATAGCGCCCTCCCCCCCCCCCCTCCCCACCGCTCCCTGCGAGCACGGCTATGTTCATATTCACGTTTTGTAGCACATGATGATCGTTTATATAAGATACAAACAGTTTGTACAAAAAGAATTCGTTAATAAAAAAAAAAAAGGCAGTGACCGCTTTGTTGACGGTTTCCTCCTCTCGAAGCATCCGTTTTTACATGGAATAAAACGCGGAGTTCCTCTGTGTTCATTATGATATCAGCGACATCACGGACGATAGTATTTATGAATTAATAATTGAGTCAGACTGATTTATTTCCCAATAATTACATCCCTTTGTAGATCTCGTGAGCGGCCTGCGCAACGCTTGATCGATGCTTACCTTCTTGCGAGAACACTTTGCTTTGAGCTTAAGGAGTTAGCAATTTCTTTTTTTATTTTGTTATGCGATAAAGGCAATGATTGCTGGCATGACGGCTTGGGGAAAGAGGAGTATCATTTTCGTTGCTATAATTCATTTTCCGCGTGATCCGCTGCGTCTGGAAACACAAATAGAAGTCATGCGACCACCCTGCTTTGTTCGAGATCCAAAACACACAACGAATGTGCTTTAGAGTAGTATTTAGGAAACGCGGGTGGATTAGAAACATAAGTATTCGGTTTTTCACAATATGAGACAACTTGCATTAACTCACTTGAATTTCAATGGCTAATCTATACTACTACTCTCGGGAAAAAGGCGCCGTATGAAGACCGCGAAGGAGAGAGACCAAAAGAGACCTTGCGGTTTTGGATTTCATAAAATATGATGGGATAGAGATGTTAAATGACAACGGATGGCGCCACCAGCCTTGCTGCGTGACTAAGATCGGGTTGATCGCTGTCGTAACTCTCGGTGCAGTCAACTGACGCACTGCACACAGCAATGAAACACACTCTTGCTCTTTATTCCACGTCACGCTGGACAGAACCTTTCATATTTTTTTTAGCCTTTCATGTATGTAATGTATGTATCTGTAACCTCCATGTATGTACACATGGCGCACACACTTATTCATAAGACTTTTTACTGTACAAATAATTGGCTCGGATAATTACGACAACAAACTATATAACGGCTGATAACTGTCTCTCTTGCAGCTTGTAGCGTCATTGGTCTCATGTTTCTGCTTGTTTATTTATTTGTTTATTTTTTACCATGATTTGAGCTTTACCGTGTGTACCTGACACTTTGTTCCGTTACGATGATGATGAATACATGTGTGTGGCAGCAGAAAGCGCAGGACCGGGTTGATTTGCGGAAAATGGGAGAGGCCTTTGCCCTGCAGTTGGCGTAGTCAGGATGATGATGATGATGATGATGATGATGATGAAGGACCGTAGCCAGGGGGGAAGGGGGGCTTTAGGGGCCCGGGTCCCCCCCCCCCCCCTACCCCCCCGAAATTCTGAGGCAGGGTGGTGTTTCACCGAAAAGAAGTAATGAGAATAGGTGTTTTTTTTTTAAATAGTCAAGGTCTTCAGCAAGTGGGCCCTCCCCGAAAAAAAAATTCCTGGCTACGGGCCTGGAGTCCTGATTGTGCCCTCCTGATTAGTTAACAGGCTGATCTGCATTTTTATATTTTAATAGTTAAAAAAAAAGAAACACCGAACGCGTCCATTGCCGCTTCTAAAATTTGCATATATAATTTGCTGCTGACTCAGTTATTAATCGTTCTTTTTGGCACCATTCTACCTTGGTAACTGACGCGCGATTTTACGACTCATTCATAGTGTGAGATTAAACCCAGCAGCGCCTGCATTTTAGAAACAGTACACGACAGGCAATATCCTATAGTAAACGGGTGCGATCTTGTGTGCAATAACCCTTCAAATCCATCACTGCCCGCAGTACGCTCCTTATGATGGACAGTGTGATTATTATGTGCTAGCGCTTGTGCTAGCGGACCACTTTTAGAATAGGTCACGACTAGTCCAATATTTTACGACGTGGTGCACACGCGTCCGACGCCGTTACTAAACTGTCCCAGAAAGGCACTTTAGGTTGACGCTGCAAAACATGCTAATGAATGAAATGTATGCAAGTGGACAGTTTAGTTGTTTATTGTTAAATTACAAATCCAACACACAGTAAGTAAAGAACAACAGTCTATGCGCCTGTACACTTTATTTACGGCCACAGAGAAGGAGGAACTGCGCCTGTTTCGTCAAAAATACGTGCATTTGATCCAAGAACAAAAGCCGGAAGCATACTGAGGATAACTCTTACAAGGATATGAGATGTGCGTGTCCTTTTTTGCTTTGAATGTTGCTATATTTCGGTTATTTGACGTGTCGTATTATTAGGGCGAGGCAAGCCTTAAATGCCTCATGAAACGCGAAAAGTGACCATGGACGTGAGCACGAGGCATGCAAAACATCATCACTTGTTGATTTCATCATGTCGCCACAGGTTGCCGAAAAGTATTATGTTATACCTAATTACGTCGTTATGACGTCAGATCAAGAGGTCATCACGTGAAGTCGTCGCATAGTCAAAGGTGGACCAATCCCAGAGGCACTACAAGACCACGTTGGGTGCTGAAAGCTTCGGGAGGAATGGGGGGGGGGGGGGGGGGGGCGCACCAATATATTTCGTGACAAGAAAAAGATTATTTCACCTTGGAGGCGCCTCTCAGTATGGTGCTGAGAGCAGTTTTCACTTTGGCAAGTCAGCACAGAAGACATGATAAACGGAGATTCATAATTTCTGGTGAACATTTTAAATTACGTTAACGTCAATTCTTGGTACTCACAAAACACTGCTTTCTTCATTGTCTAAGTTGTATAATTTATTGTATTGTCATCAATTCGTTCCCTGTAGATTCCATGAAAGGCAGCTTATGTTGTCGCCTTGTCAAATTGACCAGGTTTTATGACGAAAGCCTCACATGTCTCATACGAACCTGGCTTTGGGCTTAAAGTTGGCGGCAGCGCGAAATATCTCACGAAGGGTCACATGACCACCCGTGTGCAATGTGGCTCTTTTAATGTGGAGGCACTCGAGCTGATTGTTCACTTCGTCTTCGCGGCGTCCGCGTGACCAAGGAAATCGCCAGACCTGCGTGGAACACGCCTTACAGTCGCCGCGAAAGCTGGAAAAGTGGCCTTTCTTGAGGCAATTGTAAACTCACTTGGGACAGATACTACAAGTACTCCTCCAAGGTATCGACTACGCGATAAATCATAATTTTAGTGAAGTAGCGAAGCACCCACTATACCATTATTCGTCCATTCTGCGTACAAGCGTAATGCCTGCTACACATCTGTAAGGCATCATGTGTACTTTGTTTGTGTTGTGGCTGATGACTATGAATAATTATGGCTAAGCCCTTTGTAATGCTGAGCACTTTGTAACGAGTTGGAAGCATTCAACGACCCACTCGTTGCTCAATTTCGCATTGGGTGACGCCTGGTTGTTATTTTAATCTTCTACCCCACCATATTAAATATGTTAACGCGATTTCCTGTCAGACATGATGCCTGTACAGAGTCTTTTTGCAAGGGAGTCTCAAGCACCGGCGGGGCTCTGTGGTAGTATACTCGATTGCAACGCAGAGGGCCTGGCTTCGACTCCCATCTGACGCTGGATGTCTTTTCTCATTTTTATTTCTCTTTATTAACAGCGAAGCTGTTTGATCCAGGCGTAAGAGATTCGACCCTGTCGCAAAACTATCCTCATCGTGAACGCGTACGTGCCAAAGCAATGGGGTAAAACCCCACTACTCAGTACTGGTCCACTGAAAATTAAGTTGGCAACAGTTAGCACAAAATAAATTAGGCAGATCCCAAGTACCATCGGAATCGATGTTGTGCGAAGCATCCGGAGGTAAGGTGACTGGGTTGTAATGTTTTTATTGAGCGAAACGTTATGAGATGACGCTGAAGATATGTACAAATGTTGCACGCACAGACATGTTCAACAGTCGCATATGTTTCATATAACCAGCTGTTTACAGTTGTGTAACGATGCCAACAGAAACATGGGTATTGCCAACACCAGAAGCGGTAAGCTGATATGTAGCCACTTGTGCTTGCGAGGATGGCAGCCGTGGATAGTGCTTCGTGGACGAACTACAGTGGATGGCGCTTAAGTATACAATTCACGTTAACCTGACATGACGCCTGCCTCATAGAAGTACATATGTAATGTTTATAAAATTAGCCTGCACTGCAACCACAATTGACGTTTCACCAACATTACGCCTGCATAGGGTCTTTTTC